>WAAE01002945.1:0-17744 GCA_013400495.1 Nicator chloris
ACCTCAACCATTCTGTGACTCTGTAATATACATGCCCATTTAGATATTCCGGGACTAAATATTAGCGGAAGTTCACAATGAAGTGAGCATGTTTGTGTTTATCTCACTCTGGAAACTTCAAAACCATAAATATGGAATCAGTTGAGAGCACCATGTGTGTCTCAGCATGCACCAGCCTGCCAGTGGTGTGCTCAGAAAAAAACCCAACAACCAACCACAAGCCCAGACCTCATGTGTTCTACAGGTCTTATCACGGGAATTTGCAAATCTTTCAAGACTTTATTGATGACAGGCTAATAGACGAATACCTCTATAATGTAATTATTTTTCTACAGCCCCTGGAAGTATATGGGATAATTCAAAACAGACAATAGTTCTCTTCCTGGTGACAAGGCAGGCAGTTATTTAGCTCCTCAAGGTGCTTTGCAAGACTGGAATGACTCTCACCTTGAAGAAGGACTGAACTACTGCAAGTTCTGGTAGGCAATATGCAGAAACTATAATAACGTTACTAATATGGCGGTGTATTACAGAGTTCTCAGCCATTCATATGGCTGCACAACATCCTCCCTGGGGACTCTGCTGCCTAGCCCTAATCAAAGATGTAGCAATTTGGACTTTGCCCTAATAGAGGGTGTGTAGGAGAACGTTGCAAGCTTCTTTACAATGCAACAACGTTTTTCCTGTTTTTCAGCATATAACAGCTAAATTCTACTGCTCCTACTTTGTACAGTATTTTCTTTCATAAACTTCTATTGGCCTAAACGTGTTTTGTACACACATGCACACACAAAATTCCACATAAAATCTGCAGAGATTCTCAACAGCTAAGAAGCAATAGAGGCAGCACTGTCACAAACTGAGGAAGAAAGTTTTCATTTTAAATTGTCCCAAGTCTTAAATTTTGTTCACACTCATATTCTGATAGTGTGAATATTTATTTCCAGCTCTTGTTCATCACTTGCTGTGCTTGGAAACAGGAGCTGACAATGAAAGCACCCCCTCAACAAAAATTATTGCACCACTGCTCTTCATTTGAACAAAAAGAAAAAGATGCTGAGATCAAAAGAATAAAATAAAAGGTTAAAAGGAAATCAAACTTGAAAGAAGGAAAGAGAACAGTTAATTGGAGGGTCTGATTCAGATGTGTTCTTTCAGTGCTCGTTCTTAATTTACTATCTGCTCCTCATCTCGGCACAGCAGTCTAACAAGACTTCCACTGCCTCCTCATTTCCCCCCTGGCTGTGCCCCTATTTCAGACCTGTGCTCAGTGTTACAGTATTCCCCCCAGCTTTTTTCTCCTATACTGAGCTTTGGGACCTTTATACATTCACCATCATCCCTGTAATTCTAGGGCACCAGACTTGGATGTCGGCACTGATGGCCTAAGGATTAGAATATTGTATAAGGCAGGTTTCTGACTTCAGCTCTGTGAACTCCGTGCTAACACTAGGGAGATACTTACAAAGGCATAAACAAAAGAGACAAATCTACACAAAGAAACTGTGGAAAGGATCTGGTGGGAGGAGGGCAGAAAGAACAGACCAAGGTATTTTTGACTAAGAAAAGTGCCAGCTGACTTAAAGGTCTCCAAACAGATGAGAAAACTTACATAGAAATATTTCATCTTGTGACTGTATTTAATGTATAAAATTTTAGAATACCAGTAGATAAAGCCAGAGATTTGTTTCACACAGTATAAATTAAAATCCATATTACTGCTTTGCTGAATTACTCAGAATCAGCATCTTTTGCTTTCAACAACTTCAGGCTTTATAGATGCTATATATCTACCTACAAAAAGACATCCCAAAATGTTTGCTTTGAAAGACAGCATTGCTGTTTTTTTCAGATGCCTCCTTTTCTTAAATAAACAAATCAACAGGGGATGCATTGTCATTTATCCCGTATCCTTCTATTTCTGCATGCTTCCAGTTGACTGCTAAGCTCCTCAGTTCCAGAGGCTACACAATTAAAGCAATAAGTTCTAAACAACGCAGAATATACTGACAGAAATTGTAAAATATTAAATTGTTGATGCTGATTTGACTTTGACTTCAATTGCATCTTCCTGTTTTTATTGGACGTAAACTCCTTCACTGCCCTTGATGTCAAAGGCACTTTGTGACTCAAAGAATATGCTGGCTACAAGTGAAGTGAGTAAGTAGTGGTTTGACCTTCCTGATATCAGGTGGACTACATGAAGACAGAGTAAACTGCATGCAACATGGTAAAAATAGATCAGAAATGTTATAAAATGTAAAATAGTGCATTATTTGTCACAATTCAGATTTCTCTCTGGAGATCAGCAACAGTCTAATACTATCCCAGAACAGTATCACCTTTTCTAACTGGTAGACACTACAGCATTGTAAAAAAAAAGGGCGTAGCAAATCAAGTGTTATGCATAAGGCTGTTGAGAGCATAAATAGTGAACAAAATGGCAAAATAAATAAATGCAATTTCCGATTCTTTAGCAGCCTTTACCCCACAGTCAGCCCTAAAACACCACAAAAGACAAAATGCCCACTTCAGTCATGTCTGCTGCTGATCAAATTGATTCAGAAAAAGACAATATTTTATCCGTCCGCTTTGGAGTTCAAGTATGAATGGTAAAGCAAAAGAGAGTGAAACTGAGGGAAACATGAAAAGCTTGATTTGTTAGGACCCCTGCTGTCTGAAAAGAGATCAAAGCTCAGGAGGAGGCTGTAAAACAGCCGAATGCACTGCACAGAAACATGGCCTGTGGCAGCTGCTCTGGGCACGCTCTCACAACACAGGTGTACCTCCAAGTCTGCTCTGCCAGCTGAATCATGGGACCACGCTACCTCTTCTCCTTCTTCATTATTTCAACTGCAGTCACTGAGGAGATGTGAGCTCCATCCATCACAATGCACAAATTCACAGTGCGCAGATTCAGCACAGGCCTAATTAAAGCTTTTCCTTTCATTTGTGGAGATAATTAGACTTTCATCTCACCAGGAAGCTTCAGAAAGATCTATTTCTTTCTTCAATAAGAGCTACATCAAACAAAAGCAGATTTTAATCGCCTTTTCTTTGGGGCATGAGTCAATAATGAAAGATGTCATGGGTAACAAAAATTGTGTGCAGGGGGAAAAAAAGGAGGGAAAAAAGACCAAGCTATGTTCTTTAATTAACACCATGTTTGCAAACATCATTAATTTCACTCATTAAAATGATTTTTATCTACAACTGATTGTTGATAAAACAATCGATTTGAACGTCTCATCTGTTTCATGCTATGCAGGAACCCATCTGCTCTGCTGTAAAGCAGGAAGAGTGCACACTGTTGAGCAACATGTGAGAACAATAAAAAATGCATATGTGTGTGTCAGGGATTTGTGAGGCTCACTGCAGGGCAAGGGCCACCTTTTCTCAGAACATCTATAAAAAATGACTTGGTAGCAGGCCAAAGGACAAAATGTCACAAAGATCAGAAGTGCATAAATAACAAATGAATTAATATGTGCAGGAAGAAAGGTTCCATCTGTATTGGGATGCATCAGTAAACAGGCTTGGAAAAATAGGGAGATTTCAGACATATTTAACACTACATCATGAGCTGCTCTGATGTAGTATTAGAGAAGAGACATGCCGCGCTTACTGCCTTTGCTTTTTCATCAGTAGTAGGACAGAAGCATCTTTTCCTACTACCTTTCACATGGGTGCAGGGGGAGAGCTTTTTTGGCTGCAGGCCCAAGGCACATTATTTATTTATTTAAGCATTTGACACGGTGCTTCTGGATGGGCTGCCTGATGCGCAGGCTCACAAAGAGGGTGTAGCTGACTGTCTGTGGGAATTGCAGTCTGGCAGTCTAGGCAGAAATAAAGCACTCTTCCACCCTAGAGCTTACAGCAATCCCAAAGAACTGTTAGGCTGATAGCATTAAGACATTTAGTGCAGAGAGAGCTTCTTTAAGTATCCTTTTAATGACAATACTTGCTTTGCAGCAGGCACAGAACTGTTTTGCATATGGAGAGAAACACTTGCAGTAAGGATGTACTGCAGCAGTGCAGAGCTCGCTGTCAGTCTGGTTAATGCCTTCCTGGATAGGATAAAGTGTCATGATTCATCAGAATCAGATCTGAACTTCCTCTAACAGCAAAACATCACCAAACCAAAAGAATAAAGGATTAAATGTGCATTACTGAGCATTCTGCTGCTGTTGTGACCTGCCTGGGAAATTGATGAGACGAAAAGATTTAATGGAACCTTTTTTAAAGAAAATCTACAAACATCCTTAAATCTCACAATGTTGATGCTTGATTCCTAGTGCCTTTATGCAGTTAGTTCTGGCATATGGCAGTTGTTTGGGAAACCAAAGTTTGTAGGAGCTTGACAGACATTTCTTCTTGATGCATTGAGCCAGTAAGATCCCTGGTGAGTATCCAGATTCTAACAGAGCTGCACATGTCTGTTCTCATGACTGTAAAAGATGGAAGTTTTTCCTGTTTGGGTTCTTGTTTCTCAAGTTCACTCAGTCACTTAAAAATAAAACTGCGGTTTTCTTCTGTGTATCCTAGTTTTATGTTAATATCCTCCCTCCCCCCAGTAAATGAGGACTGTTTTTATTTTAAATTATGATAAAAATATATGCACATGGCACTGAGTTTATTCATTCCTCTAGGATCTAGTAGTTCAATGTGCCGAAAAATCTCTTACAGCTCAAGATAGAAGGTTTAACACAGGATTTTCCCAATTCTCCTTGAAACTCTCAAAAAAAATTTGAACTTTGTTATGTTTCAGATAATTATCATATTTCCCTGTATCCTGAGCCAAGATTTGCTTCCATTTATGTCTTTTACCTCAATGGAAGTTGTATCTATTCCAAGATATAGAGCAGTGAAGAGAAAACTCCAAATAGTAAATATTCATTGAAAAATTTACTTTGAAAAAGTAAATGGAAAATGGGGAAGTAGGGGAAAAAAAAAAAAAACAAAAAACTTTTGACAGTTTTCTGGGGGTGATATTCACAGCTTCAAGGGAAGATTACCGTTTCTTTTTTTCTTTTTTTTTTTCCCTTTTTATTTTCTTTCTCCTTAATGAGCATGTTGCATGCAGAAGGAATAGTGACTCATGGCCAGAACCCTGAAAGACCCAACAGCACTATAGCCCTTCCTCTGTCAAAGTATTCAAATCAAAACTTTGTCTAAAATGGAATTCCACTTTGGAATGCTTCTGAGCTCCCTCATGAGAATATACACACAGTTCTGGTCCAGTATTTTTAAATAGGAAACCATCTCCCCACTCATCCCCTGAAAAGTTAGTTTATGCAATATAAATATATTGTTTATACAGAGGATGCAGCTGATGTTCAAAAGTGAAAACCCTCATGAATAGATGAGCCCAAACTGAGATCTTTGCTAACTTCTTAGATGATACTGCTGAGCTACAAACTGCTAGAGGAAATTAGAGGAAACCTTCAACCAGATTTCTGATTTGCTCATCACTTGTAATTCAGATACTTTACTAGGTAGGTCCTCATTTTATGAAAGGGAACAGGGATACAAGGTGGGTGACCTGCCAGAGGGGAAGGAACGGAAGACAAACAGAAAAGACTGTTCTCTGTTTTAAGAGCAAAATTGGGAATGTACTCCTGCATCGCTTCTTTTAAACTTCAGTAGGCTGAACTGCCTTACTGCTATCAGCTGCACAGGAAGAGACAGTTGCCACTGCTTCTAATATTCTCAATAAATATAGAGCAATATTTAGTTTCCAAAGAGCCTGTCACACTGTCAGTGGTACTGGGACTGAGTGGGCACAAAGCTGTTGCTAATGGAATAGGGAGGCTGGAGGCAGATGGTATCCAAATGTAAGAAAAGTGTCACGAAATGATAGAATGGGTGAAGAACTCATTTACACAACCCCTTCCAATCAAAACATTATCCTGCATCTCTGTGTCAAGGGAAATCCATTCCAATTTAACAAATATATGAAATACTATCCAGATAGCCCAATGACTGGACTTACAGTCTCCTCTACCAAGACTAATACGTATATCTATATGTGTGTGTGTATTTACATATACACTCAGAATAAAACATAGAAATTGCAATGTATTTTTTGCTATTTTTTTTCTTGAATGAGCTTGGACAAGTGACAATTTCCACTTGTTAACTGAAACACAAATGTAAATATGTAGGAGTATAAAAGCTCAGCAGGTAAAGAATAGGGAATTTGTGAAAGCATATTTTGATTTCAGGAAAGTCCAAAATATGATTGCTATATGATTGTTTTTTCCTGCAATTCACCAGTTTTATGCAATAAATATTTGACTTATATAATGGAATTCACAAAAATGTATAGATCATGAAGATCTTCTCTTTCCTGCATTTTTTGCATATGCAGTCTCAGAACATGAAGTCCAAACAATGCATTGTGTGTCTGTGTGTGTGTTCTGTATGACATCACCCCAAACTGGCAGTATCTGTTCATCTGCTCCTCTCCACTATGTTTAACACACAAGGAATGTTTCTGAGTCCGTCTACTGCGTTTAACAGGTGGAACATTCCTAGCTTTAGAAAGAGCTTCAGGATTACAATAATTTTTCTCATTTTAAACTTAAAGTAGTCTGAAGTGCATTCCTCTCTCTTCTTCAAGAATGTGTCATGAGAAGCTTGATGTGAGGAATGTTTAATGGATGAAATTAAAAGTATCTAATTGATGGCCCATTTATCAACTGCAATTGAGACATAAACAGAATATCCCATTGTTTATGTGTATATCTCATTCTAAAAAACTGAAGTAGAAAGAAAAGCAATACCTAGATGATTAGTAAATTAGATTAGTGACTTGTATGATAATCATATTTTATGAATGGCTTATTAGCAGTGTAATGAGTTATGACAAATTTTCATGAAGACTGCTATCACGTAGTACATACTGGCTTGTTCACAAATGTACAAATGAAGTGGGAATGTGCCATTCTGGATGAATTATTGACTGATTAAATTGCCTTTGTATGAGAATATCCAAAAGAGCTTTTAGACATCTGTACAAGGGTCATGTCCAACAATATGTTTTACATGTGCATATCCAACTCCTAAATAAGTCTGAGATCAATTACCTTACTGTTGGCTTAAAAAACTAACAAGCAAACAAACAGAAAAGACTAAAACCACCAACTGACATCAGGCTATCTTGTTTTCAGATTTTTCCACTTCCCTATAAGACAACAAATACATTAATTCAGAATAAAAATGTACAACTTAATAGTTATAAATCTGTGGAAAAAAAAAAGGTTTCTCTTTTTTACCACTCATTTAAGCTGGGCTCTATTTCTTTTAGGGCATGACATATAAAAATATTTGGTACATAACTGGTATAGGCTTTCTAAGGTCTGAACAGAAGTACACAGTTTTAACAGTGTAAAGTTAACTGATCTAAATATCAGAACAGAATCCCACTAAAACCCCTCCCAAATCCCTGAGGAAATAAACAGAAACAACAACAAAACTCCCCTATCCAAAACAAAGGCCAGCTCAAACAGTCTCAAATATTAGGCAGCAAAAGAAATGCCCTGAACAGAGCAGTATGTCTACTAGCAGGCAGAAATCACTGACATATTTCACAGGTGGAAAGCCATGTACAGAAAAAAAAAAACAATCGGAGGTTTACCTCTCTGATCACACTTAATTTTTAATTTGGACCTAGAATTCAAAAACTTAACACTTTTAAAGAACTCCAATCTCATATAGAAGAAATTACGTGAGCCTATTTTAAAGCTAAAATTGCTTTCCTGACTGAAAACTGGAAATTATATCTTTAGTATCCAAGTGCCAATGAAATGTAAGTGCCCACCAGATTGCTGGCCCACCCATAGATTATTAATGCACAATTAATCTACTAGGGCAACTGTAGAGTGTCATTTAGCTTCAGAGCCCACAAATATAAAACAGCAACACACTGTGAAATTAATGGTAACACTTAAAGGTCCCATTGTTATTAATTCATTTGACATTCACTGTAATCACACTGGTCTTTAATGAATTCATTTGGCATGTGAATATCACATGTACTTTCAAGCGCACTCCAGTGCAAATCAGCGTTAATTGATGTCCTGAATTGAAATAGTTTCTCTCTCTCTTTGTAACTTCTTATTTTTAGCCTACTGAGCTTTTTTTCAAGGGTGCTTTCCTCAGCCAAATTTACACATGGCATATGCAAGCACATGCTCTTACAAAAATTGCTTTAACTGGATGTCAATATAGGATGCAATAACAACCAAGAGATCAGATGGGACTGAACCTCTGCAGTGACTTGTTCTGAGGCAATAAACACTAGAACACCACCAAACTTTGTTAACCTCCTAGTGCCACCTATCCTGTGGATATTTTCAGTTTACTGTTCTCTACAAATTGCCTGTGAACATCTTTGGCTTACATGAAAAGTGCTGTGGCCAGTGGTTATCACCTTCGGGAGTTCAGTTTCTAGCAGGAACTGGTTGTATCTCTCAGCCTGCACTCAGTGACTACAGCCACGCACATGGATAATGTCTGTAAATGTGCCAGTGGAAATCTCCTCCTTCCCTTATATGTAAGCACTGCTTCCAGCAACTGTGGGGTGCTGAGAAATTCCTATGAAGGTCACATGCAAGCAAGTTAATCTGAAAAGATTTAATACATGGGTGGTACAACAATTCCAATTCAGTAGCTTGTCCTAGACAAAATACTTCAAACTGGAAAATCCTTTGTGCTAATAAAATAGTATTACTGTTATAATTCATAAAGTTGCTGACTTGCTTCTTCAGACAGCTAGTAAAAATCATCATATGTTCTTGCTTCCCAGAAAATTAAGGGAGTCTCAGGGGAGGGGAGCCAAAGGAATTTCTCATGTCAAACCATTTCCTAAGTGAAACACTTCTTTCAACCTGTACATGGTATATCCAGGGATCTTTTAATTAGCACAATATGGGACTACAGTGTTTGACATCATCTTTGCAGGAAATTTGTAAGCAATTCCTGAAAACAGCACACAACCCAACAAAAATATGGATTCAGGATGCCTCAGATATGATTACACCTGAAGATAATATCAATAGCACTATATAAATGCTATTTTGTATCAAGTAAAGGGAAACTAAATCAAAACACATACAATAAGCACATACTTAGTGAAAAATGCTTAAAAAGTGGTGCCAATAATTTTTGGTTGCCTCAGAGGGCTTGCACTGTTTTTAAAAAAATACAAGGTTAATGTTTTCTCCAAATCCAGACCTTCTTGATTCTCAGTAATTTAAACAAAGGTACCCCAAACTGTGACATAAAAAACCGTTTCAAGCATCTCTACTTGGGTTGAAATACAAGAAAACAGAAAAGAGGTCCCACTGATTTAATTTGTTTCAATACTACTATCTGCTGGGTAATGTACTTTAACTGTACAGGTTTGGTTTTTTTTTTTTTCAACTAATGTTTCCCATAAAAGGTTTCTAATTTTCTTTTGTATTTTATGTTAAAGCTAGAGAACATTATTTAAACTTATTCAACACTGTATACATATTTTTGTAGTTCTGAGTAACTCAGGGGACGTAAAATATCATTAAAATTGGAAATAATCCTGAAACTACTTCAGAGAAATAGTGTTAGAATAGTGTCTACTAGACTCCTGCTGCTGACATGCAAGACTTTTCTGAGATTTCATTGCCAAGGAAGGCCCAGTGAATAAAACTATTTTAACAATGGATATAGACACATCAATGAGAACCACAAATCAAGAATTTCTGGCCATGTAGTACTGATTAAAGTTGGTATTTGTCTTCCCTCACTTTCTGTAACACACTCAGAATGATGAACGTACTCGAAATGGAAAAGCATGATTGCTGAATCTTCATCACTTGCCATTAATATCCCGGAAGTAAAGAACATGTCTTGAAGTCTATGCTTTATTCTGTTAGACATTATTTTATTTGAGCAATGACTGAGTTATGCTCCACTTTAGTTCAAAACATTCAGTCATCGTTTTCTTAATGAATTTTGAGGAAAGAATTTAACATTTCAGTAAGTTAGCACTTTCCCATTGTCAAAGATCCTTCCCCCAAAACCACAAACTTGTCAGCCTTGTTTCACACTGCCATGGAGCAGCAATATATCCAATTAGGTTTGTCAGACACCTTCTACTCTCACAGGCAGGCAACTGAAATCTTAAAGGGAGAGACAATGAATTTTTGTCACTGACCCTTTGAAAAACTGCAAAATTGGACATGTATTTGGGCATGTAGCTAGCCTCTGGGAATTTCAATTTGCTTTTGCTAACTAGTGGTTTGCTAAGAAGGTAGAAGTTGAATCATCTGAAAACTGTAAAGACCAAAAATATTGTGGCCCAACACTTTAGAAGAGCCAGACAGTACCTTCTGTATGGTTGATTGCTTTTTTAACAACTTAGGGCTGTTCTAGGACCAGGTATGAATAAGGATATTTGTCTCATTAGTTCTTGGAGGAAGAGGAAGAAGCTGAGGGAACAGTCTGGTGTATAGAGGCATCAGGAAGACTGCATAAACCACACTTTGCCAAGGGGATGGATTGTGGACTAAAAACTCCTAACCCTGAAAAGTGTTTTCACATTGCTTCCTGACTCACTCTACAATGCCAGAATACAGGATATGTGTAGCCCAGTTTGCTGTGTCCTCCCCATTGCTATTAATCCACATCTACTTTGTGGGGTGTCCTTTCTTGTCTGCCTGGAACTGGCTGTTCAATCCCACTGCCAGGGTAGATGGGACACCCATGTTTCAGTGTACAGATGGTTGGGACTTGCCTACATTGCAAACTAATGACAAATGTCAGCGCAGGTGTAAATTTAGTGAGCTAATGAGTTTGCCTAAAGTTCTTGTCTAAGTTATATCCTGACAGGATAATACTTCTACAGTGTGATTTACACAGGCCTTTTGATTCATTTTGTGCAAATGATGGGTAAACAATGTTTATGGAAAGGCTTTCTACCAAACTTTCTACTTTCCTAGTTAATGAATGAAAGAATATACAAGAAAAAATGTCCTGACTTCTCAGAATGTTGAATGATCAAAATAAAAACTTCCAAAAGCTGAAAATCTGTACAAAATGTAAAACCTCAGAAATAATGACAGTTATTAACACCAAGCAAACAAGCAAACATGATTATATTTAAGCAGTACAGCACAGTGGTACTCTCAGCCATTCTCCAAACTGAACTGGAAACACAGTCACAGATTAATGAGATTATAAAATGAATTTAGCAAGCTTGTTGTTATCTGAATGTTTATCAGAAACCTCTGAGGTTTTAAGAATTGCAAACCTCTAGAGTGCACAAAGAAGTCTACATGAAAAAGATGCTGGTTTTGATATCATTGGAGAAAGATGGATGAAGAAATTGGATTCTTCAATGGCAGAAATATTCCCAGCTCAGCTGTTAGGAGAATCCTCCATGCATAGACAGCATTTTTCAAGTGTGATTTAGCTAATGAAATTTTTGCTTCACCTTAACATGAACCATAACATAATCATTTTAGGTGTAAAGACAGCATAACATGCAGAGATTCAAATCAGCATAGATGCAAAAAAACCCCAAAGTGTTTCCAATATTAGGTCCACTATTTGCTATTCATGTCTGCTTAACCAAACCCAGAAAAGAATAAATATTCTGATTTGTGGAAAAACTATTAATATAACCAAAAATTGACTAATTATTAGATAGTTGCTCTATGTTACCATCCAGCTATATCAACAATACAAAGGGCTCCACTGCATGTGTGTTGCACTTTTTTGAAGCTATTTCCTGTTTCTGTTCTAGAGCTAAAAATCCAAATCTAAATATAGAAAAAAGGTAGAAAAAAAGGCCAAAAGAAGCAATTAGAAATGTCTCCATTTAACAGATGAAAGTGCAAAGGCCTTAAAAGATAAAAAATCACTTGCTTAGAGTCACACTGTATGTATCAATGCTTATTATTTATAAATTTTCAAACAGAGGCAGTGACAGCATAAAACTAGTATAAACAGTAAAAAAAACCCACATATTTTCTATAATTAAGTACAGCATAGAGTGGTGTAAAGGTTTCTTCTTGTTGGATATGCAAGGATTTATATAGCTTTAAACAGTGCAGTATTTTGGCAGTACAAAGAACTACTAGATACAGTAAGAACAGAGAGGGAACATTTGGAGAGGGAGCATTTTTCCAAGTAATAATTAAAATAGTCTATTCCCTCTCTAAAAATGAGTTTTCATGAGGAAAGTCTTTCTCTATTGTCAAATGGGATACAAAATAGTTGCCACTAGTTTATAATATTCAGGCATTCTCAGTTGCTCACACTGAGTTATCTAGATCCTGTCTTACTGCTGCAATACCCTTGTCCTCTCTCTTATTGAAATATTATCCTGATTTCTACATCTTTCTTCTTATCATCCTCCTTCCAAGTAACCTTTTCTTTTCCTTCTCCCTAGTCCTCCTCACAAACCTCAGGGCACTTTGCAATTCCCCTTGCCAAATACCAGAAAAAGGCAGAGAGATTGCTTTGGCAGGAGATGGGAACAAATACTACACATGAGTAAAACGAAGAGAGGAAAGCCAACAGGCGAGAGCCTAGAAGGCGACGTGTTTCTCCACCTAACCCCACGTGAACATCCCCCAGGCTGCCTGCTGGCCAGACGTGTGCAACCTGTGGGCAGAAGGCCTGTGGCTGCACCTCCTCTCCTCTGCCAGGGCGGTCAGGAGCCCTGCTCAGCGGGGTGGCCAGCCAGGCAGGCAGGACACCCTCACAGCTCCTTGGCCTTCAGAGAAGCAGAGCATCCATATATCTCCTCAGCTGGTTTTCAGACTGGAGCTGACCTCAAGTTGAAATAGCTTTCTTTATGGAAACAAATAAGTGAGGTGTATATATCAGCTAAGCTCAGGATCTGCACATTTGTGGTAATTTAATGAACTGTTTGTTCAGCTCTACAACGTGCAGTTTCCTTTCTAAAGATGAAGTTGCTAGAGATGGCCCTTTTAAAAAGTAATCAGCTCAGAAAAGATCATGTTAAGGCATTAGAACTCTTATTAACGCCTTACTTTTTTTTTTAGTTGGATACTAATATTTCACCTTATTAAGAGGCAGGAGGAATATTTTAATTTTTTATTATTATCCCATGCTGGTTTAAAACGTTTTCAAATGGGAGGATTACAACCTTGAACAGGGAACAATTGACAATTCTGACTCTTAGATTAAAGAAGACTAGAAATTCCAGTGATTCAAATATCTGCCATGATTACTGAACAGATAGTGTTGTTTTTTTCAAAAGTTTAATCAGCTTCACCTTAGGCAAAACAAGTAAGATACAGCTATGAAACAGGTAAACATTCTGTAGAGTTTGTAAAATTATTACGTATTATTTCCAGCCCATCCGTCTGCATTATATTAATGAGAAGGCATTAAACAACAGAAGAAAAGCAGATGTAAGAACAAGGAAAAACATTTTTACATGGAGCTTGGATATTTGACATAAAGACAGTGGATAATAATAAATTACTAATTGTTTCTACACCATGTTTATTGAAAGCAAATCTAGAATGTATTTTAGTAGTGTCTGTGGAGGAAAGATTTCAGCAATGCTTTCTTGTAAAAATAAGTTCGTAGAATTTCACTGTGTGAACCAAACTTCTTCATTAAATTTTAAACACTACAATGTCTAATGTCTTTTTAGCCATTATGCCACTGTAAGAGCAAAGGAACTGGAAATGTATGGGTATACATAAATATACATACATATATATGTATATATCTGGTGGGAATTTATGGAAAATGCAAAAGATGTTCAAAAGCAGATGACTATTAGCATAAACTGTACAATGAGCTGCTCTGCAATAGCTCTACCTTTCTTGCTTCTACGTGCATTGAACTTTCAAGCTTGCTGATTCTGCCTTGGGCAGAAGTGGCACAAACTTAAAAATGGAAGGTAAAGCAGCCTTATCATTTGATCTCATTTATTTCAGGTGCCATTGAAGTAAAACCCCATGATCCTGTGGAAAGCTTTACACTATTTAGCTTACTGTAAGGTTGAGAAAGCACCTATTCTGTTCTAAGGTAGAGACACTCTTACACTCTCCTCGTCTTTGACTTGCCACATGCAAATTCAAATGGAAAATTCTTGTATTAGAAAAGCAGGAGAATTGCCTAATTGTAGATGAAAACTGTCACAAGCCAGGAATTACATAGCCACGTGCTCTTAACTTATTATATCACATTTGCTTTCATTGTCCTATCACACTGATGTGTACATTTGTAGGAAAGACTGGCAGCAGCAGAAGGGCATGTTAGTTTTTATTATAATGTTTGTTACTCTAATGATCTTTCATGACAACAAACTTATTACATCTATAAAGGAAATTATCCTTTTTTTAGTAACAGAGCTGTGTTCTTGAGAACACCAACAATATTGTGATATCAAGGGCATTTTACAGACAGTAGTCAGATTTTAAACCACAACAAAAAAATTTCCCCAAGCCTTGTGCAATCAGCCTGTTTATTTTTGAAAGCCAGAAAATGAAGGTTACTGCAGGGTGTCCCATTAGAGAACTACAAAGTGGAAGTACACAAAAATAATTTTTTGGGGCGGGAAGAAAACAAGAAACCGACAATTTTAAGTTTGTGCACTTCCATGCAAATGAAGAGTTTCAAGTAAATTTGAATTGAAATTTATTTAGCTGAAACCCAAGCTGAAGTAAACAGCACTAGAATCTCGGATTCTTGATGATCTAATACCTTAGAAAATTTTAACATAGCGGTGTGTAAAAGACACATTTTCCTTTTTTTAAATTTTTTTATGGTGTTCTCTTTCTGTAGGATCTAGGGTTTGTAAATAAGCTGGATCATACCGAGGACATTCTCTGGTACACCAATAATGCAGGAATGGCATAAATCACTGGCTTACTTGCTAGACTTCTGTATGGTTTCAGTAGCTGCTCATGCTTAGCTTGAAACTTTACAATTATTTTTAGGTAAGGTTCTTTGGTTTTGCCTATTTACTTAAATGATTAACTTAAATTCATTTTTATGTATAAAAGCTGGATATATTGAGGGACACAAAGTCAAGGCAGCAGCTCGGGCACTCATCTGTAGTCAGTCTACATTCAATTGGCAGCAGGAACAAAAGTAACAGGCGAAGGACAAGTGAAACTGATACCAGCAAACTCTGGAGTCAGAGTATTCCTCTGGAATCAGTAAATATCTATTCAGATTTCTTCTGAGCTGAAAGAGAGGACTCAAGGAAATCGAATTGATTTTCCAAAATGTCAGTGGCCAGCCTGATCATCGGACAACAGAGGAAAAACCGGGGTAATTTGGAGTGCCTTTCTTTTCCTTGCTGTTTTTTGGTTTTTGTTTTGTTGGTTTTTTGGTTTCTTTTTTTTTCCTGAATTGTGCATTACATTCTGAGCAATTTTTAACTTCTATTAAAAAGCAATCTTCAATTTCCAGTGTTTCCTAAAAAGGCATATGCTAGAAGTTAAGGGTCATTAGGACACAGAAATCCTTCAGCTAACTTTTTATTCTTGGGAATATTAGACATGGCCCCTAATCTGGCAGTTCAGGGAAGCCAAACAAAGGTCGAATGTGCTGAGTCTACTGCTGCAAACTGCCAGGGTTACCCCAAAATTACACAATGCTTTCATTATGTTTGAACATACTAAAGGGTAAAACAAAACCAGACCAGTAAATATGGCAAATTTCTATGCTGAAATCATGCTTATCATACTGACTAATCAAACTGCTTTTGCCAATGAACAGTGCTGCTGACTCATCAAAATGTGCAACCACTGGCAAATGCGCTGTAGGTGGAGGGCAGTTCTAGGACTCTTTAAACATTCCCGGCCTAAGCCTGCCTTTTCTAGAAAAAAATGTATCACAGATGACTACTGTTGGGAAAACATGGCTGAGGTACATGATACGCTTAGAAATGGAACTTGTCCACTTTCTGATGTTACTCTCCATCTACATAGGTCTTCACTTTTCACTACATTACTTGTGGTTTTCCTGAGCTACTTTCCCTCTATTTTATTTTGCGGTCTTGTGAATCTGGTTACACACGCAGTATCTCCTTTCCTTTCCATGTCTTTATTGCTTTCACATATACTCTACTTGAGATGGGTTAAAATTCTCCAGGTGCTGTATTTCTTTGCCTTTCTTTGAAAAAAAGAAAAAAAAAAATAAAATGACCTTTTCCTTGAAACAGCAAGATTGGAAACTAATCTGCTTGTTATGGTTGAGATTTTGACCTGCCCCCTAAACTGCACATTGACTTCTAGCTCTGAGAACTGGTTTTGATGGTGATGTGTGTCACTTTTTTGTAATGCTAATTCAGGCAGAAGCCATTTATCATTTCTGAATATAGAAAGTGTCTGGTGTGACACTGTGCTGACTTATTCATAAAATGATAAAGATCAAGAGAAGCAGGATAGCTTAGCCTAAAAGGATCTAGACCAGGACCAGAACACCTACTTTCTATTCTTGCTTTCCTCTATGACAGGAAAGACAATTATTTTCCATATATTTTAATGGCTAGTTGCTGATAAAAAGAATAATGTAAGAGTAAGAATTATTAATTTTTACAATAAATACTGAGGTAGATCAAAACCTGTTCTCTTGTATCTGTATTTTATTTATGCCTTTCTTTATCAGCAGACAAAAACTGACAATGAGAAAATGAATCTTTTTCCCTTTTTTTCCTTACTAGAATAGACATAAAACCCCCACAGCATATCATCACATTTCTTGGTTCCCTGGTGTCTGTGCAAAAATCTCACATGGGATTATTACCACATCCAGACTTAGGAACACGGAATGACCAGAAAATCCATGAACAGGATAACAGAAAGGTTAAAATCCTTTCAGATAAGACGCCAAAAAGAAAGTCCTGTTACTTTTGGAAAAAATCCAGTACATTTGAAATTAAGCAAAATAATTAAAAGTTTTAATAAAACATGTCAAGTTTAGTTGAATTCTGTAAGACCAATATTTTTCTGAAATAACATAAAATTACTGAGATCCATGATGACCTTCCAGATGACCCTCTAGGGATATAACATTTATGGCTCACCAAAATTTACATATTAGGAGTACCTATTACAAACTACTCTATGATTCCTGGGGCCAGGGCGATCCACAGTGTGGCAAAAAGCTGCAATGTCACTGCTACTCCGGGACGGTTTTGCCACCACTACAAGAGATGCAAACCTACTAGCAATAGCAAGTGCTTTGCCTGAGTGTGTACCGACATGTTGCTGACAAATTGTAATTTGTTACAAGAGCTATAAATCAAGCCAAAATGTTACTGGCAGATGTGGAGAAGAGCAGCCACCTCCAACTTGAGACTTGGTGTCCACGCTGTGCCAAGCCGCGATAACAAAACGGGGGAGAAATAGAAACAAACAGAAATCTGCTGTTGCTAGAAGTTCATTATTTCTTAATCTGAAAATTTATGGGATTGATCTAGGTTGAGGTATTTTAGGAGGAGGAGAAATACAATAATGGTTTACAATGTTTGAGATCTTTGTAAATAAAAATATTTTCTGGGTATAAAATAGATGTTAACACTCATTTTCTGTCACATCTGTATCTGTTCCACAGTGAATAGAAACTTAGTGGATTTTCTTGATAGAGTTTTTCTTTATTTCATCTTCAGAATATATATTCTATAGAATATATAGAATATATATTCAGGATAGCTTCAATATATAGTCATGCATCTGTACATACATACATATATAGAGATATATATA
>WAAE01002947.1:0-17493 GCA_013400495.1 Nicator chloris
AAGTTTGAGGTTTCCAAGATCTATATGAAAGAAGGAGGTAGATTCTTTCAATGCACAGAATGCTGCTCTTCTATTTGATGTGCTCAGCACACAACTTAGGCTCAACTCTACAACAAATTCATTTGAATTTCAACACAGATCAACCTACAATTCATACCTTCCACTCCTCAAAAGCTGACTGACATGCAAATTTATCCAAATCAGAAGTTTTAGATCAGCTAGGCTAACAGACTTAAATTTGAGCATTAAGTTATAAATCACTTTTTAATGTCCAGGAGGCAGGAAAGATATTTGTAAACACTACATTAACACAGTGGCATTGAATTTCTAGGAAACATCTTTCCCCCTCGATTACAAGAAGTCCATGAGTCTGATTAGTGTTAATAACTTATTTTATTATAAAAGTCTTTAGCACTTTCCCATCAAAGCCAGTCAATATCTGGCATTTCTTTTCTCTGCCTCTCAGAAAAATGAAACAGTACATAAAACTCACGTGCCAACTGAGGATATACTTTAAATTTGGAGACTACTTGCTTTGCTAAAACATTGAAATAGAAACATTTAATCCAACAAAAAAAAATTGAAGTCTCCATATAACCATCTTTCTGAAGTAACTTTACATTTGTTCCCTTTATCAGTTTAAACCCTTACATATCACAAAATATTTGCCAATGAATACACAAAAAAGAACTATCAGAAACCAAAGTGCTTAATTTTGTATCTTATGAATATAACCATGACATTTTGCATCTTCCTGAAGAGAGACTGTGATTAAGTAAGAGAGTGGAAATTCCATCCCCATCTCTTTCCTTTACACGGCAGAGAGAAGGAAAATAAGTCCTACTAGACTTTAGGGCTAGAAAGTGTAGAACTGCATTTCAGAAATGGTAGGTACGTACGCATGCACCAACTCCATCCTCTGCCTTAACTTTCAATTGCACAAGAATAAATAAAGTGATAGGCAATAAATTAAAGATGCTCTTATTGAAGTCATGAGATGCATCCTGATTTATGAGTCAGCATTGATTCCATCAAGCGGTCACTTACATCACATCAGTGCTGTTGCACCATGTCAGGGGTTTGACTAGTTCTGTGATGAGCTGCCAAGCAGATCCTGTGGCAGCTCCTTGCAGACATACCAGAGTATGATTTCCTTTGTCCTGGCAGCACCTTGCTTGCACAAACACAGCCTTTCATTTATGTTGAAAATGCTATTAAAAAGTATCTTTCTTTAAAATAGTTTTTGAAGACCAATATGTTTAATATATTTCTTCTCTCAAATGTTATATGCATTTTCATGCCACAGCTGGTTTTTAGATTAAGAATTAGGCCTTCCACAATTAAAAACTTGAAGGACACTATAGAAAGAATGTCTGCTTTAAAAGATGGAGCTCGGAAAATAATTACAATTTTTTCATCTCACAAAGCTTTCTGTCTATGCAAACTATCATTTACAAGTTAATACTTTAAACTCCCATTATGTTATCCCCTCAGAGTCTGTGTACAGGTAAGATACTATTGTTTTCTTACAGTTTCTTACTTATTTTTATCTGCTCTTTCATCTTCCTTGTCAAGGCTTCCTTCAAAATGTAAACATCATTCAGATAATTTAACTGAAATAAAATCTTAAGACAATTGAGAATACAGAACTTTTCAAACTGATGATCTAAATGTAACAGAACTTACCAATTAGCTCTTGGCAATCCTTATGAATTATACTCTGCTCAGGTAGGTCTAAGGAGCCATCCCAGGATGCTAGGCTGTCCCCCTTTCCTACAACATTAAGTGCAATCTGAAAACAAAAATGGAAAGCCCTCTAAATATTTATAGTGTCTTTTTTTGCAGTTGTTCAATTACTGAACTCAGTAATTAAAAAAAAAAAAAAAAAGATTCTTAAACTGAATCAACACAGATGCACATTATAATTCCAGTACTACATCTCTTCTGTAGAGATGCCTGGCAATTAAATCTTTTACCTCAAATGAAACATAACTTCAAGTATTTCCTGCTTCTTGATTTAAGCTCATATTTACCTTCCAGACTTTGGCCCTTAGATCAGCAGGCAATTGCCTTCCTTGAATGATGTTTCTCACAGTTTCAAGATCACAACCTCCTTCTTCTAGAGTGTCTGCAAGATCTTTTATCCTAAAATAATGAAATGTAACTTAAAAAATCAATTATACTGTTTTTCAATGTTTATGTAGACTGAAGGCTACTGTCAGGCAAATCCCAGACATACACAAAGGTATAAGACAACTTGGAAATTACTAAAAAAAAAATTTGCAAAATGTTATTTATTCCTCTACTTTAAGGCTGTTTGCAATTCCATTCAATTCACCTAGAAGAAAAAAGAAGTTTGGTTTTTTGTTTTCATTAAGTGACAGTGTTGCAAAATGTATCATAAAAATGCAAATTCAGTTGCAGTTTACAACTTTCAATTTCAGCAAGTTTTCACACCCACACATTATACCTAAATAAGACAGTGGAGTTATTTTAAATAAAATATTAGATGTCCTAGAAAACAGAACACTTATTTCAAAGGTTTAGAACAGTCAGCTTTTAACTTCACCTTTCCCTGAAACAGGAAAAGACATTTTAGTCAAACTCAAATTTATTTAACTATATAGTTCTAGTATTTTAAGCATGGACATGCACAAGTCTGAATTAAAACATACAAAAATGTTAATAACACAGAGAGTAGAAAAGTACACAAATTGACAAGAAAAACATTAATGACGATTGCTGTAGTAAGACAACAAAAGTTCACAAGCATTATAGATAAGAAGGAATTCAGCATTTAGGAATGATGACTTTACAATCTCTCTGATAGCTTCTGCAGACTGGTTCAATGTTTCCATGCTGTCAGTAAAGGGAAAACCACATCTGATGATTTCAGGATTTCAATATCATGCAGCAGAGCAATAGCAAAAGAGGTTCACTGGAAAAATAGCAACAGCAGTGACACATAGGTCCTGTAGGCAAAACGTCTCCCTTGCTATATCCTCTTAATTATTCTCTACTTGCTCTGACATCTGCCTTAATAAAGGCTTTGCTTCAGATACCTGGTGAGTTAAACACACATCCAGGGGGTTTATAGCCAGAGCAAAACAAAGAACAAGATTGTTTCTCCAGGACAGATATTCACGTGGGAAGATGCATTCCTGGTGAATAACGCATCTATACACATGGAGTAACAGATGCTAAAGTGTTACCAGTGTAATTCTCAATTACTCCATGACTACTATGTACTCAATTCAAATAGCCACAGAAAAACAATGTCAGCTGTTGAACTCTTGTCTACTTTAATTTCCATATATCCACAACTAACTCCTTGATATAAAGGTTCAAAAGTTTGGTCTCCTGAAAACTTCAAACACATTTCTGATTTACTAAATAACATCTTTTTAGACAAATAAATCAAAATCTCAGACCTGGAAGAAGGTATGCAGATATTTGGCTAGCTTTACTCAAGACTTCTTGAAGTATGTACAGGTTTGAAGAGTAAGCATTTTCCTTGCATTTTATCAGCCAGTTTCTTTGTCACTACTTTTTGGCTTGCACTCTAAATCATATTTCAAATATAAACTGGGGCACAACTCTATTTTTTTCAAGTAATTTTGTAAATTTGGATGAAAGCATAGATTACAAAGAGACTGACTTGCCTTATTTTCTCACATTTTTCGTATTACAAAAAAAGAAAAAAATCCCGAAGTCTGTTTTGTATAGGGCTACAAGTTGCACAGTTGCCAACTCCTTTCTTGAGACAGAAATGGAGGGGAAGAAGAATATGGAAGCACACTTGCACTTCTATCACCTATGCTGTTGTCCAGTTGTGTGCATAATGGACAATGCCTGAAAAGTTAAATGAATGGATCAGTTAGCCCTGAATAAAAATCAAGCATTTCCAGGACATTTACAGAAAGAGACCTCCTAGCTCTAAGCAGAACTGCATGAACTCCAGGATGATCTTGCTTCAACAGAAGCCAACATCAAACATCAGTTGGAGAGAATGAGGTGCTCTTAAGACATATTGAATGTTTCTGCGAACACTGTGTATGAAAGCAGACTAGAGAGCAACAGCCAGGCCTTGAATTACAGCACACAAAATACAACCAGTTGCTACACCTATATCCCAGTATTAAACAGGTATGTGGAAATGAAACAGCTGTGTACATGTTCCATTTAAAGTGGAAAGGTCTCTAAATTGCAATACTTTAACTTTGTTTTTGTGTCATCCAAAGAAACCATTTCGAGAATGAAAAAGTAATTTTTACTGGAAACAACACTTAAAACTACATCTACACTAATTACAGAATCACCTGGAAAAGAATGTTTCACAAACCCACAAATACTAATTCTACCAGTTACTAGTACCCAGCATTCAAAAAGTGCATGCGTTAATGGCAGCTTCAACGTGTTTTCTGGAAATGTGAGCTTCTGCTGCTTGACAATATATTACCATTTGCAGAAACTTCTTCCAAGTACTGTCATCCCCACCTTCTACACTATAAAGATGAAAGGCAAATACCTTTTTTACTACTTCACCTCACAAAGCAAGAAGCTGACATGCCCATACGACACATGAAGAGATGTGATGCATTACCAACAAGGAGTTAAATTAAATAACAGCAGGGGGCAAAAATGCTTGTTCTGCTGTGATTCAATTAGGTCCTCATTTCCGCCATCGACTGTAAGATTGCTCACAGGCCGTAAGGACTTCCCAAAGATTAAGTGAATTCTTTTCTAATAAACTTTTTATTCAGGCTAACTTACAAATACAAAACATGAAAGCTATTTCAACACTAACACATGTCCACTTGCTGTGTTTTACCTTATTTCTGTCAGTTCTGTAAATATTCCAGTAAACTGCTAGCAATCTGGATCCTTGTCTTTCATACGTCAAAAGCAGCTAGGAAGTCTTCTTTTCACATGGACAATTATTACACTTATTTTGAACAGAAAGCAGCACTTCTCCCCGTGGGCAAATTCCTCCAGACCTGAACATCTGTACTTTCTGCTCTGCCATGGCTTCACTGCCTGTTTCTAGATGCTACTCAAAATTTTGGTTAGATGTGTTGAATTCCAGCCTACACCCGAGCCATGGCCTGAAAGGTAAATTCCTACATGATATACTGTCCAAAATGTCATAATACAAAATGTTCCTATTAGTGTATCTGGAGTAAATCCCCATACTTACAGAAGGATCTCTGACATTCACACCAAGTCTGGTGACATAATTTAATCAATAAGTAGCTATCTTCATAGATATTAAACAGGACCTTTTTAAACTTAAGATGTGTAAGCTGGCAGCAAGAAAAAATGATCAACTCTTGGGAATTCAGCTTAAGCCACTTTCCCTAAGTATTATTTATATACAACTGAGATACTTGGCAATGATCACTCATAAATACTAGTGAAGGGAATGTGAACAGCAGGAAAAGATAATAGTAAGTGATCAATTAACTACATAAAGTATTAAGAATACTACAATCAATTTCATACTTTTATAGAAGCTATTACTACGGTTCCTACTTTTAATTCAGGATTTTCCTGACTACCAGGAAAAAGCCTCAACAAGAGCTATATTGAATTGAAATTAATGAGTGTTTGTCCTCTATTGAAAACAAACAAACAAAAATCAATCCCTCACATTTGCTTCAAAATATCCATTGTATCCAGCACACCACTGAACCATCTATTATTCTCCAATAGAATTCTAGAGACAAACAATTCCCTGACATTTTTTCTTCCATTTCATGCTTAACTGGAAAGAAGTTTTCTCTTCATGGGCTTTCAGAAGAAATATTATGGCTCCAAGTAATAACTAGCCAGACTGTGAGAATGGGAAAGATATATGGAAACTAGATTTGTCACCCTGTTGTCTTAGGCAGTTGCAGTGCATTTGGGGATCCATATTATGAGTTATTAATGCAAAGTTAAATACACAGGAACAATTCCATCTGTGGTTACAGTTATATTTAGTTGCTTCAGGTCCTGATTTTCTAAGTACAGATCTTAAAAATTACTACTTGATCAAGTTTCCTGAAGCTTGAGTATTAAACATCTGCAAAAGGGTTTTAGAAATTAATTCATAACCATTAACCTGTTTCAAAATCTGAACAAGAAAAATAAGGTCCAAATCATCCATTTCCTTGATAAATGAGGCAAGAAAAATCTATAACTTCCAATTACAAACATTTTAACTAATAAATGGCCATCTTAGTTGTGTCTATACAGTCTATTGACTAGATGTATTGCATTGACTGAAATTATAATTAAAATAAACAAATAAGCAGACAAAAAATATATTTTACAGCAGTTTGAAAGCAGCCTTCCTGCTTTGTGTTTCACAGCATTCTTAGCTTTGGACAAATCTGTCTTCCAGAATAAAAAGTGCTGGCAATTTCTCAAATTAGCTTTTGAGTATATGCCAAATAGCTTAAAAGAAACATTTAGCAAACAAGGTCTATCTGCTTTTGCTCATTTTAAAATCAGAAGTGTTGATAACAACTTCCTGTATTTACTGAAGAAAAAAAAAACTACACTCTCATCTTTCTCTATAAATAAGTTTGGGGTGGTGGTGATGCTGGGTTTTCTTTTTAATTTTATTTATTGTGCAGTGGCAAAATACCCTGGTTTTTGTTGAGCAAAACACCAAGTAGTCAGTACAGATGTTAAGGGGTTTAATTCATAATTAGTTTGTGACACTTTTTCCCCACCCAAATCACTTATACTAGCACTGCATGACAAGTTAACACAGGGAAAACAAACATGGAATTTTATGTTAATGAGCACATCTGGATTCTATACACTCAAGGTGCTGCAACAGCCTCCGAACACAAAATTCCATCTGCCTTTTAATCCTCCTAAGGAAGTGAAGAGAGGGCACGGAATCAGCACTGTCGGTTTTGCTCACAATAGAGCTCAAGCATACATATTTATTGTTATATGTTTGGGTATTTTTTAAATTTGAAATCCTATATACTTCAAACTATGACAGTGTAGTAATTTACACCAAAAAGCTCTTTCAACAACAACTGTTCACAGCACTGAAATATTAATTCTACACTTTAAATCCATAAATGAAAAAGCAAACAATCCACTGAAATTGGCTTTTAAACAAAAACCAAAACAGCAAAACAAACCCAAAAAACCACATGAAGTTTCTAAGCAAGCAACAAGGAATGCAACTTTCATTCACAGCACACAGCTCTAGTAACAGGATACACTGTCATATACTAACATAGCATTTAAGCATAAAACTCTTTAATTGTTCCCATAAAGACTTAAAGCTGTTTTAAAAAATACATTCAAGTTTGCATTTTCTAGTACCAATAGCATATTAAATTTACTGAAGTTTTGAAGTTGCCAATCAGAATATCAACAATGCAGGCTGTGCCTTGAAATGTATCTGGAAACACACTCATCCTCATCCTTAACAGAAATTCTAGAGAAGTTTGTTGTGATCTGGGAGACAGCAATATTATTCCAATATTAGTAATGGAAGTCATCTGAAGTATTTTTCCAGAGGTATGTGAGGTATAGTTCTTATTCAATGTCCAGAGTTATATTTCAAAGTGTCAAGAGTGCACTGTTGGTGAGTCCATCCCTCACTTTGTAGTTATAGGGCCCAACAGTCAGGTCTATATTTAGAAATAATGTTTCTATGACACTGTATTTATAGAAAGAGCTTCATAAATGTTGAGGCTGTAAATAAAAGAAAAAAAAAAGAATAAAAAATGACATCAACTTTCATTTTCTAGTTAATGATACCAAGTTGCTTTAACCAAGAGCTGTATTTGTAGAACCAACCTAGACAAAGAAGAGGTTCCACCTACATCTGTGTGTATGTTCTGGCTTCTTTACAGTGAGATAACTAAGCACAAAGAAGGCTAGGCTCAGTCTGCGGGAAACATTGAATCTGCCACATCAAATAGAGCCTAAAATCAAAAATATCAAATTGGAGTGATCATAAAAAGCAGATCTGTAAAGTAATTGCCTGAGAATCATGGAAAGGACAAAGAGCAGTGATGTGGCACAGAGCCACAGAAAGAAATCACATGCAATGCAGAAGCGCAAAGACAAAAACAAAGTGAGGACGCAAATGGAGATGTAAGAATAGTTTCAGTGTTTAAATACAATGTTTATTTAAGCCTCGGTAATCTTGAGTGAATACACATGCAAGAAATACATATTTTACACATGTAAAATCACATCACCGTTACCATCAAAATGATCCGATACACGCTCCAGAAATAGTCTCTATTCTTGTCCTAGAGGTTCAACGTAAAATCCATTATAAGTAATAGCGGTGCTAAAGGAGAGTGGTGAGCAAAATCATTCAGAAAACGAGGCAGGACCCACTGCTGTCACCTGTTCCCGAGAGCAAGCACGCAGCGAAAGGGGAAGCTGAACTGAACAAAGCAACTCCACTCCAGGAGAGCTCCTACTGCATATTAAAGCTGTCATTTAAATTGGGGCGACCGCCTGGCTCCAGGCTGGGCACGGCCCTCGTTTTGTGTCTCGCCCGTGTTTTGACGGGCCCCTTCCTCCTTGGGGAGCCGGAGGCGCCGAGCGCCGGCGGCGTTTCCGCGCCCGCGGCGTTTCCGGGGGGCTCCTGGTGGGCTCCCAGCGCGACCCTGCACACGCCCCGAGCGCGGCAGGTCCCGGGGGGGAGAGCGGCAGCGGGCGGGGCGTTCCAGCCTCTCTCCCCTCGTCCCCGCTGCGGAGGGGAGGGAGTCGAGCGGGAGGGAGGGCGCCCACACACGCCATAACTCACCAGCTGCCCGGCGGCACCTCTTCCCCCTCCGCCATAGCTGCTGACGTGCCCGCTCGCCCGGCCGTAAAGCGCGCTCGGGAGGTATTTCCTCGCAGAGGCCGCTGTTCCCGAAGCCTGTCCCCTTCCCGGCTCCTGTCCCCGCCTCCCCGCGCGGCCGGGCTGAGGGCGCGGGCCGCAAAGCGCGGAAGCCTGGCACGGGCGGGGCGGTGGCAGGGGCAGCGTCTGAGGAAGCGGCCGCGCAGCGCTCCTGGAGTAGGGCAGGGGAGATGCTCTGGCGGGGGTTTGAATGTTTTCGGTTTTTATGAAGCTGAACTGCTTTGCCAGATGCAGGTTTGATCATTAAGTGACTTCCCCCACAGTGTTTAATGTGCCACAGGTTGGACGTACTCCGCGAGTCTGGGAAATTCACAAGTTTCACGCCGTTTCCAAGGGCTAAAAATCTCTTGGTCACGTCCATTAGTAACCCTGGGCAGAACAACACATGCTCTCTGTCATGCACGTTCCTTACCCACCTGCATCCGCAAAGGGGGGAAAAACCAGTATCCTTCAATGGAAGTTGAGAAAAATCATTGCAGCGAGTCATACACGGAGTAACAGTGCCGCCTTACGAGAAATTCCAGTGCTTACACTGGTCTGTTTCACTTCCACGGCTTGACTCGGGATGTGCTCCAGCAGGTAACGCCCAGGCTGGGAGCGGGACGGCTCCTGTGCGGAAGAGATACACGACAGGCATTGCAGGCTCCGGCCCCAGGGGCCGGGAACACTCACCCCGAGCTAACACGCACCCTCTGCAGGCGCCTAGCTGTTCCTCAGAAAAAGATTACGTGAATTACCTCAACCAAGAAAGTAGGTATTTTACAGTTTGAAACCAGGTTAAGGCAATTAAGTGAATGTTGTGAAGAAGGGGATAACAGTTTTAATTCCTTTTCTCTTTCTCTCACTTATATATTTACCACCGGGAAAAAAAAAACACGAAAAAAATTTAAAAAGTCAAAGTGCATTTGAAGGCCTACTTCTCTTTCAGAAGACTATTCTGTGAGATGCAATGTCAGCTGTGGTAGCAGCCGTGCCCAGGGCAGCGCCGTCCCCCGCCCGCCCGGCAGCGCGGCGAACGCCCGGCCCGGCCCCGCGGGCAGTGCGCAGGCGCGGCGGCGGTGGCGGCGGCGACATGGGGGACGCGCTGGAGGAGCCGTGGTGGGACACCGAGACCGGGGCGAGGGGCACTCCAGGTATTCCTCTCCTGGAGCTCGCTCCTTACGCTGGGATTGGAGCATTTTGCCTGAGAGCGTGCCCTCCACCTTCCTTTCCCGCCTTCCTTCCTTTTCGTTGGATTTGGGTTTTTTTTTTTTCCCGCTTCCTCCCTTCGCCTTTCCCTTCTCTGCTTTTAATTTACTTTTCCAGGTTTTCCACTCTCNCCTCAACCAAGAAAGTAGGTATTTTACAGTTTGAAACCAGGTTAAGGCAATTAAGTGAATGTTGTGAAGAAGGGGATAACAGTTTTAATTCCTTTTCTCTTTCTCTCACTTATATATTTACCACCGGGAAAAAAAAAACACGAAAAAAATTTAAAAAGTCAAAGTGCATTTGAAGGCCTACTTCTCTTTCAGAAGACTATTCTGTGAGATGCAATGTCAGCTGTGGTAGCAGCCGTGCCCAGGGCAGCGCCGTCCCCCGCCCGCCCGGCAGCGCGGCGAACGCCCGGCCCGGCCCCGCGGGCAGTGCGCAGGCGCGGCGGCGGTGGCGGCGGCGACATGGGGGACGCGCTGGAGGAGCCGTGGTGGGACACCGAGACCGGGGCGAGGGGCACTCCAGGTATTCCTCTCCTGGAGCTCGCTCCTTACGCTGGGATTGGAGCATTTTGCCTGAGAGCGTGCCCTCCACCTTCCTTTCCCGCCTTCCTTCCTTTTCGTTGGATTTGGGTTTTTTTTTTTTCCCGCTTCCTCCCTTCGCCTTTCCCTTCTCTGCTTTTAATTTACTTTTCCAGGTTTTCCACTCTCGCTTTTTTCCCGGTGCCTAGTTTTCCCTGCTTGCTACCGAGGGCGTGTTTGCTTGTAAGCAGAATCTCTGCAGCGAGGTGATGCCCAGTCACTCTCATCAGAGCTCTGGAATAGACTATGGAGCGGCAAACGAAAATCCCAGTACCTAGGTAACAACAGGAACCCACTTAACAAAAATACATTTTCGCGCAGTTTAAAAAGCGGGGCGAGGAAAATGGGAAAACCTCTTGCTTTGAATTCAGTGCTCAGCTCTCCCTTGCATGCATTTACCTTTCAAACTGTATTTTTTTTTCCCAAGAGTTTATTTGATGAAAGGCTTTTGTATAATGTATGATCCTTGTGGGTTCCTTCCACCTCAGAATATTCTGTGATTGTGTTTGCCATTACCGGCATGAACTTGCTGTTCTGTAAGGCCTAGGAAACAGTAAATCTATTGTAGAACCTTTAGAGGGAAAAGTATCTGTGGTACTTAAAAAGCATCACCCATGTGCTCACGAGGGTGTGTCGCACCACCCTTGGCATGTGTTACTGTAAAAGGCCAGGAGTTAAAAAGTTCTCTCCATCTATTACTCATTGGAGTATGGTGCTGTGACTGGTTTGTCCTTTTTTTCCCTGATGGTTATGATACCTGGCTCATACACCTGTATTTTTTCAATGTTTCTTGAAACCACAAGCTGTAAAATGTTTTATCTGCTTAATGCTTACCTTTAGCATGAAAATTTAGGTAGATCTAGGCACCTAAAATGACTTTAGACTTTATGGTGCCCTATTTTATTGATGGTTTTTTACATTTCTTTTTTTACTACAATATTGGAAGAGTTGAGAACTACTGGGAGTTATCTGCAGCTCTGTAAAGACTCCAGTTTTTTGATTGTCTTGATAATTGGTACTTATTTCCTGTGAAAAGGTACTTGGAGAATAGTTAGAGAGGAAGCAATATAAAAGTTGTATGTATGTAATAAAGGGCACTCACAAGACCTAATTAGGCTTCTGAGCATTTAATTTTTATTTTTAGTCTCGTGTGGGTTAAGCCATCCCAGTTCCCATTGTAAATGCTCTTCATTTTCTTAAGAGCCTACTTGCACATTCTGCTACCACAGGTTTCATTTGGAGTGGATGGTTAGCTGACTGTTAGAATGTTGGCAGGTTTCCTTTAGAAACTGGATACAGAGCAGGACTTTGATTGTAAACTTTTGACATAATGGATGAACCACCTGACTTTGAGGTGAGACTGCGAATGACAACTTTTACAGTTATGAAAAACTCCTTGGGACTTTTGCAATAGTATTTTTGAGCTGCTGAAAGAATTCAGGTGGAACATAACCTCTGGAGGTGTCTAAACCAATTCTGTATGCTTTACTCCAAGAACATTCTTTGCGTGTGTTATGAGTAGTGATTACAGGTGAGTATTGTGCAAACCAGATAGTCTGCAGTCTGTAGCCCACCTTTGTAAACTTGTTGGCAGGTTCTTTTTATGGAGGCTGTTGTTGGATGAAGTTGACACAAGCTATCAGTAAACATAAAACATCTGTTACTTTTATTTTGTGTAGCTATTTTTCACTTAAAACAGGTAAAATCAATGGTTAATTTGTACAGCATCTTATTGATACTGTAAAATCCTTTAAATTCAGTTGGCATAGAAATCAGGGTTCACAATGTATGATGTAGGCAGCAATACAAGAAAATAATTGCACATTAGTGAATACCTTTGAAAGACTTGGTCAATTTTATTTCTGTGAAACATCAAGTTTTGTTAAAAAAAATACTATCTAACCTCATTTGTTGACCTATTTAAAAATAACATCTCTGCCATAACTGCAGGTGCAAAGCAGAATTCAAAATGTACTTTTGAAATACTGATCTTTTGCCACATCCTTTAAAATTAACCCTAGAATAAGCTCTGACCTACAGAATATTCATCAGAATTCAGCTCTCAAAAGTGCTTTAGATTTTAGCCACTTGTAGTTAGAAAAAGCTACTTTTAAAATGAGTATGAACATTGTTCATACATTCCACCTAAAGAGTATGAAAACACAAAACATGTATAAATATATATCCTGCTGTATGGATATGCAATTCTAAATTTGCTTTTGGCCATATCATTGGAAGTCATTATTTTAGAGTCCATATTAAAGATTAAAGGTAATTACTCTCACCTAAAGACATGAATCTTTACGCTGCTGCAAGTGATTTATAGGTGTAAAAAAGCCCACAAAACCCAAGGAAAAAATACTAAAGGGATTACCCATCTTTCTACCTTGTCACATGACAAAAACTAAAGATTCTTGCCTAATAGCATCTTCAGCAAGCCTTTGAGATGAGAGCTGTGGAGGGAGTGGTTAGGGATCATTCTCTACTTAGCAGCATCGTTCAGTGTTACACATGTCCCACGTCATGCAACTGCAGGACTTCCTTACCTTCCTTTTTTCCAGTTCATGTCACAACTTTGTCCAGTCTTTCATGTGATTTTTATATTGCATTCAGAATTACAAGGGAAAGGATAAGGAATTCAGAGGAGTTTATTTGTCCTGGTGAAGAAAACCAACTTTCTCCTCTTCCCTCTGTGAACAGAAAAGAGCTATTTTCACAGTCCTATAAATGTCCGGATCCTGTCTGTAGCCAGCGTGCCTCATCTCCCAGTCAGTTTGAGGGAGAGGGATGGAATTCTATTTTTCAGAAATTCTTCCAGTTTCCACCTTTTTTAGTAACCACTCCTTGTCTTTCATTCTCCATGCTTTCTGTATCGCCCTTAATCCCGTAGGAGTGTGGTATCCCCATTTGTCAGTTTTAGATCCTTAGAGCAGGATCTACCTATGAGGGGCATGGCCCTCTTTGGTAGAAATTAATTGTGTCATTGCAAGACAGGAGCAAAACTCTTGTATGTCAGCAGCACAAATAGATGAGAAGTATAATATGGTACCACAGAGGATGATTTGGCAGTGCTTGTGGGGTCCTGCGTGGGCTCTAAAGCAAAGGATGCTATTGCAGGAATTGATTTCTTTTGCCAGGGGTTCTCTTTTCTTTCTGCATACTGAAGGGTGCCAGTTAACATCAATTTGTAATGTGTGATTTGTAGCTATTGAGAAGCAGACTCTTCATTGTAGTGCATTCAGTGGGAGCACTGTTGCTTGATCAGAGCAAGGTCTGTTGCTGGACTCTGTATGAAGAGGTTTGTATCTTTTTTTTTGGCTCATCAATGACTTGCTGTTCCTTGTAACAGAACTTGGTCAGTACTTGAAGGTCTTTCTGATAAGCGTGCCAAGTTGACAGCTGCTTTTTGAAATCTATGTTTCTTCACATCAGTGTACATTTATTCTGCAAGTTGCAATGGTGGGCTTCTGTGAGCTGTGTTGGGATCTGAGCATACATGATATGGACTCTCAGAACTTGATAGCTCCAGATCTAGTGAATACAACAGGAAGTCTTTCCTTTTTACTGTGGAAAAGTCATTCTTTAATGTCTGCATATTAACACAGCTATGTCTTGTAGGACACAGCTGAAATAATTTTTCAGTAGACTGATCTTTTAAAACTTTTTTTAAAGTACTTCTAGAGAATTTCTGGTGAAGTTGTTGAGGAAAGCATAGGTTTCTTGTGAATTTGCAAAAACAGTCACACAGCAGTGCTAATGTGTTGTACTGTCTCAGTGGTTAAGGTAAACTTTAGCTGTGAAATGAAAGGGAAAAATCGGGTGAATGCATCAGAATCTCTCCTTGCTTCAGCAAAAGGATTGCAGTTCTGGATATGGCACTGTGATCACCACCAGCTTTTGCTTTATTTAGGAATTAGGATTTGGCAGTTCTTAAAGAAACACCTACGTGTAAGGAGTTTTCCCATGTATTATCAGTTGAGCCATTTAGACTGTTGGAATGCACTCTGTTATGGGAAGAAGAATTATGGAGACATTAATACCAGAGAAATTAATTTTTATATTTTTAAAGCAGTAAATAGTATTAGTTGGTATTACAGGATTCTTGTATGGGGGTTCCTTGCTGTAGTATTAGTATTTTGTTAGTCTTTCTTAATGTTCTATAGAACAGTGAGAACTTTTCTTGCAGCGGAACAATTGCTATTTTTCAGAAAATTGAAAACAACAAGCATGGAGTCTCTTCTAATGTTTTTGCTTGTGTTTTTTTTTGTTTGAGGTTTTTTTGTGTGTGTGTGTTGGCTGAAGGGAAACATTGAATTTTAAGTCTTTTAAAGAAGTTACACTTTAAGAAAAGCAAAAACATAAATTCTCTCATGGATGAACTAGAACTTCTTGTGCAAAGAGTTCAGTTAAAAAAAACCCCTTCACTAGGAGCAATGAATCCAGTTAGATATTATAAGTGAATGTGAGGAGTTAAAAGAAGAGCAAAATTTTGAAGGAATGCAAGAATAAAGTTGCATTTCTGTGTAAGCCACAACTTACTGTTAAGCTTGACACTAATTTTAATCAGTTCTAAAATACTGTTTAAGTGAACTGAAATCTAAATACTGTAGTCCAAATGGTGAAAGTTTATATAGCTGATGCAAACAATGTCCATCTTGATTCTTGCATCTGTTTTCGTAATATAATATGTGCATGAATTGGAGTGGAGATAATCACACTGACTAATCACAGTTAAGTCCTTGAGGAGGGAGTTGCTTATCTTCACATCATGCTTTTAAAGTGATGCTTGGCACAGCAAGGATTGCTGTGCATTTCCCTAAATTCAATACATTATACAAGAGCAGATTTCTCTGTGCCTTTCTTCATTCCACCCTTAATGTTGAACTTAGGATATCTGAGACATTTCTTGGCTAGACCAACTTTGAAAACATGGCACCTTCTGCAACACTTATTCATGTGATTGACTATGTTTTGGTAAATCTACTGAGATAACCTTACTGTTGTTATTTGTAGCATATGTCAGAACCGAATTTATAGTAGAACCCTACTTGTGTCTTGTGCTCCTGTGCTGTGAGTGGCAAAATCTGGAATTGCACCAGAAAAAATGGAGCAGAGCATGGTCCCTGCAGACATGCAGTTAACTTTGGCTCCTAAGAATTTGGCTGTCCTGATGTCCTGTCATTGGTGACCATTGATGTGCTGACCATGTGGATGGTTTCTGATTATTCCCCAGTGGAAACAACTGATGCTGAGATTCAGATGGCTTAAATCCATTTTAATGTCATAGATCACAGAAAATTATTTACCTTCTCCCTCCACTTTGAAGGCAGGCTTTAGACACAGTCCTTATAATGCGTATCTTTCCAGAAGGGCTGTCTTGGAGTGGTTTGTTGAGATGTCCAACAGGAATTTTGACAGGTGCTTTGGTTGTGCTTGCAGGCTTTGGTTTGGGGATCCGAGTTGGAATTGAATGATGGAACGTATTGGTAATCTGGAAATAAACCAAGAAAATAAGTCATGCATTAGGGAGGAGAAACAAGTGGTGTTTTTAACTTGCTTTTTCCACTTTGTAAACCTGAATGCACTGCTTTTAGAACAGTTTGTTTAAACTTCCTCTATCTTGTTGGTAATGAGACAAGCTTTGTATTTAACTTACCTACTTGACTGGTGAATATCAAAGAATCTTGATGGATGGAAACTCACAGTATGAATAAGAGGGGTTTCCTGTCTGTCAGCTGACTATCAGCCCTAGGAGCTGAGTGAGTGATGCACTGCAAAGTCTTAAACTGAGTGGGTTCTCTGGGTGAATAATCTTAATTCTCTTAATAAGAGAACTTCCACATGCAGAAGCAAATCTTGATTCAGTCCTGAGTAGAAGGCAATACCCAGGTCATACTTTACTGTGAGAGATCATTCTTTGGCAGTGACTAGTGTACACAAAATTAATGTATTTGTGAGACAGCTCTCCCTCCAGAATTACCATAGTAATATTTAATTGCAAAAAATGTAAATATACATAGAAAAGGTTATGATGTACACTGAAAAGGGATGAAGAACTAAAAAGGCAAGAAGTTTGTTTGAAAAGTACCATTATCTGAAACCAGCGTTAAACATGCACTGCTCGTGAGAAAACCTTTTTCCATCACAAGCATTTTTATATACCTTTTTCAATCAAGCTAAAGGTAAAAGAACTTCATAAAATGTAAATGGTGTTCAAATGAGGACAATAGAAAACAGTGTTGGAATTCTGGTGACTTAATTATAAGTGACAATGAGCTAGATCAAAATGGGTTTTGAGAAAACTTCCTATATGGCTATAATGGTCTGGGCTGATTAAAAAAATAAAAATAATCATAAATCAAAAGCTTGACATTTACCTGTAGATAATTATGTATGACAGGGATTTTCAATAGAATAAAGCTGAACAAACATCAGATCATTGCATGTGTTCAGCATGGAGGAATTTGGGGCAAGTTTGCACATCACAGATGTGCTTAATGAATCATGAGTAAGGAAAAAAATCAGCTTGGGCTTAACTGAAGTTTGATAACAAAGAGACAAAATAGTAATATCCCAGAACAGTGTTACTACATTTTTAGGAGTTCTGAAGGAGATGATTTTTAAAATTGCAGAATCCTTGTTAGTGATGTGCAATCCACCACTGAAATTGTTGGTGATGCTAGAGGAGTGCAATGCCACTTTAGAGTAAAGCTTCACAGAAGATTCATAAATGTAACTGCTGAACTGATCAAAGTGTAGAAATGTCAGTTAAGTAACGTTTGCCCACGTGTAGGAGAAGGGAATACAGGTGACCTCACCCCTGATGAGTAACAGCTATATCAAATA
>WAAE01002950.1:0-20000 GCA_013400495.1 Nicator chloris
GGTTGCTGGCATGTTGATTTTATTAGACAAATATTTAGAGGCTCCAAACAAAGAGATCAAGCATGCCTCCAAATACCAACAGAAGCGAAATAGAAACTCTGACAGACTTGGAAATGAAAAAAAAGAGAAATGTACAGACAGCCTCACTTAAATCTGACTTACCTAAGATGCATTCTAACTCTGCATAAGGGAGGATGGTTTCAATCTTCTCCGTGTAAAACACAAGATGGTAAGCATTTAAAACCAATATAAGTTGTATGTTTACTTTTTTTACTTATAGTATTGTGAGATAGATAGATACATAGACAGATAGACAGACAGACAGACAGACAGACAGGTAGATAGATAGATAGATGGATGATAGGTAGGTAGGTAGGTAGGTAGGTAGGTAGGTAGGTAGGTAGATAGATAGATAGATAGATAGATAGATAGATAGATAGATAGATAGATAGATAGATAGATAGATAGATAGATAGATAGATAGAAAAAACTCAATTCTTAGTCCTATTTTCCATCTTATCTATATAACATGTTATTATCCAAAACTATGTACAGCAATTGAGGATCCTGCCTGACAACTCCATCTGTTTGACAACTTCCTTGAAACATAATTGCTTACTTCCAATGCAATGTTTTAGTCCTTTTATGACTGGTAAGGCACACAAGGGTAGGATATGAGCCCTTACCATGTCACATACAGCAGTTTTCACATCAAACTCAGCTATTTTCTTTTTCCTAAATGGAATCAGGCTGATGTGTACTACACCAATAAACTGTAAAATTATGTCCATATAAAGAACCCTTGTTCAGCTGATTAAGATTTCTCTTCATATCAGATATTGAAAGTTTATGAATCACATGAATATCATAAAATCAGATGTACTGTTAAACAGTCTAATTCTAAGAGAACCCTGTTACCAGACACTGCAGTGGAAAAAAAGGAAGAAAAGTATATTTCTGAGAACAGGATTTAGTCTGATCTGTTCTTTATATACCCAATAGCTACTGTAACTGGGAATAAACCAGAAGGTTTAAGAGAATTAAGAAACTGTGTAAGTCCTAAGATGACAATGAGTTTTTTGATAGTGAACAAAGTGGAAATGTGTAGCACTGCAAGTCATTCTATTGTTTTTTCCTAGAAAAAGCAACCATAGCTTGAATGTTTTTTTTACAATTCCCCATGGCAATTTCTCTAAGAAATCCCTCACTGCCAGCCCTGCTGGGAATTTTACTTTTCAACCCCGTTCACGAAGCAAAAAGCTGCCATCTCACTGTTTGGCAAATGTTCCCAACAGCACCGACACATTCAGAAATCAGTAACGATCAGATCCCGTTAACCTCATCATGGCTTTAATGCAATATCACGGCACCTTGAAGACCACCGTCAGCAGAGCAACAGAGAGACAGAAAACATCTCAGTTCTCATGACCACTCTTGAGCTGACTAAACCCAAGTTTTACTAGATTCTCTACCAAACTCAGTCCAAAGTATCTTCTGCGTACCAGTTTGGTCAGCAGATATACATGTGAAATATCTTAGGCTTGACTGAACCTCGTGCCTAGTCTGAGAGACAGAAACAGACGGTCCTCAGTGATACCCAGTGAGCAGACAAGGGAGGAAAAATCCTGCAGTAACCTTACTGAGAGTTATTAAGCACTAGAACACATCTCCCAGAGAAGTTGTGGACTGTCCACCCCTGATTATATTCAAAAGTCAGTGGAACACAGCCTTGAGCAATCTGCCGTAGTTGGGCCTACTATCAGCAGGAAATGTTGGATTAGATGATCTCCAGAGGTCACTTCTCACCTCAGCTATTCTGTGGCTTGCCAAAATTACTTCTTTCTTCATCCAGTGGCCTTTCCATCCTACCTTCAAACTAATAGCTAGGATAATTTTTACTTCCAAGTCTAAAAACTACAAAAGAGCTGCTCTAACTGCTCTTCCCAAAAGAAACTTCACGAGCTTCACACAGTAAAACCAATTCAGATCCAAAATTCTTCAAAAACAGAAACACAGTGGTCAAGGTAACAAGATACCATGAAGAAAAAATGTTGATTTTAGTAACACATGGTTGCCTCATTGAAATGCTCACTTTCATTTTGATGTGTACAGGAAAAACAAGCCATGGTGGTGGTGTGTAAGGTGGGTGCTCGTCACCTGACTTCTCTACACTTATAAACAGAGAGGAGGTGAATTGGCACAAGGAAAAAAATGCATTCAAATGCAATCCCAACAGTAGGCAGGACCAAATGGAAGGGCAGTATTTCCTAAGTACTGTCATTACATCAGAAGTATGTGTTGCCTTACTCTGGAACAGCGGACTCAACAGTATTTTATGATCTGTGTGTCCACATGTGGGTAGAAAGAAAGAAGAAAAGGATAGCTTATTCCTTTGGTTTGATCTCAAAACAAAATAATGATATTAAGATTTTATTTCAAACTTGTTTTGAGTCACTTATCTGTGTAAGCTCTTAAGTGCTAAAGAGGATGAGAAAAGTTTGGAAGACTGGTTTTGGTTTTACACCTTTTTGGGGGGTAGGTGAGGTGTTTGCAGGCTTTTTTCCCTAGGTATTATTACAGCTGAAATCATAAACTTTTTTTATAAACACAAATAGCTAAAAAATACCTCCTCATGCAGATATGACAGTCCAGTGCAATTTGCAGTAGATCAGAGGTTATATATTCACCTTCAGAAAAGAATAAAACACTTTACAAAACCCCCTTTTGATATGAATATGCTTGGGAATCAGCTACAGTCCACTTGGGTGCACAGCCTGTTAAGCATATAACAGGATACTATGCTTCACATCTCCTGGAAGACAAACATTCATTTACAAGCAGCATACTACTGCCTTTCTTAATAGTATGCGATTTAGTGACAGAGATGGCTACATTTTCTTCTTTGCCTCCTTCTGTATTTCTGTCTTGCCTTAGCAAGCTCTTAATGTGTGTCACAAATTAGTTGTGTATGTCTCAAAACCATCTTTGTGCTTTTATAGATGGCCATCCAGACAGCAAGGAACAAATGCTACTAATACAGTCTCCCACTACAGGAGGTATACACATTTTAGGCACCCTTTTATTTTGAAAATTGTTTTTGTGTTACTCGAGCTTTGGCTTGTAAAAGTCTTTTTGGCCTGATATAACACATCTATGCAATTAGGCAGTGCTAACATGTTACTAGTCTAAATAAACGAGGTCCTGTCTAGAAACAGGACTGGAAACAAGGTGACTTTCCTGGCAAGTGAGCACCCTCACCACCAGGCTTCACAGTCACCTTCACTCAGTTACTCTACCAATCCATTGCAGAAGGATACAGGAGCATTCATGTAAAAATAAGAGCTTCAGATAGAAGAACTAAGAGGTTATTATCTTTGGGCATCTTTAAAGTACCAGGATGAGTGGAACCAGATTAATTGTTGGCCAGGGGAGGTGAAGTCTACTCCTGGAAAAGCAGACTTCTCTGACCCAACACATTGTTTTCAGTGTAGTCTGCCTCGTGGAACTATAACTTCTAGGCTTAAAGAAAACTGTCTCTTTCAGAATTTCAAAAGGAACAATTATTGCTCTTCCATATGAAATTACTAATTCAATTCTGCTAATACTTTCTTGTTTTTCTTTTAAAGAAATAAACTAACTAGGGAAAAAGAAATAAATGCCCGGGTTGAGACACGAGACCTGCCAACTTCATATTAAAAATTCCACCTCTACCTTATTGCTGGGCTGTGGCCATTTGATAATGTGCCAAATGACTTCTCAGCAAGCACTTTCCAAACACTGGAAATCCAGGATGCTGGGACCATAGGCAAGACACAGAAATATTTATGAAGTGATGCCAACCAGCAAGAAAGCAGAACCAGTACTTGTGAGTCACAACTGAACAAGCATCCATGGGGAAGACAGACAGGACACAAATAGGTCAGCAGCTGTAGATTCAGAATATACTTTGCATAGGTTGGACTGCTATTCACTATGCTTTCCGTGAATTCACTTTCCAGATATAAGTGATGCTTAGCCATTTATATGGAGAAGAGGTGACGTGAAAATCCTGTAATATGCTGCATTTTTGGATCTGTGGAAAACCCGCGAACAAAATCAGCAGAAAACTTGCTTTGCCTCTGAGGAGTAACACTCAAGTGAGAAAATTAATCTGAAAAGCAGGAAAAAAATTCTGTGAGCAGGGAATGCTTCAACAGAACAGAAACCTAAGAGGTAAGCTTCAAATTAAATGCACCCATAAACACTGAAAAGAGGGCCTTGTAACCTGAAATACTGAGTTTAAAAGGTCCCAAATACAAATCCAAAGACCTACTGCACAAGATGAAGTTCACTCCTCCCACTGACTGAGCTACAGCAACAGCTCAAAAGCAAAAGTCTGCAATGATGGAACAGAAGAAAAAAAAAATCCGAAAAAAATCCAACAGAATAAATAGCAGTACTAAAAGAAGAAAACCTTCTCGAAGTATAGAGCCAGATGTGAAAACAAAGGTTACAAACAGAACTATGCATAAAAAAAAAGAACACTACCTAATCACAACCCATTCTCTGCTGCCAGTTGAGCCAGGTATTATCTTTTGATAATATCTGTTCACATCCCCATTCCTCTTCAGTATGTGAACAAATGATCTAAGCAAAGCCTTTCTAAAAGGAGAAAGAGGAATAGAAAGCTACAAGCTATGAATGAGTTTGAATTATTTAGGGTGTTTGTTTTCCTTCTTTCCATGCTCTCTGCACTTGGAGAATACTTCTCCAATGACTACCAATATGGACATAGGATATAGCAATGAGAAAAATTAATGCAGTTACATTAAGATGTTAGGGAAAACTATTTCCTTCAGATGGAGTAGTCCATAATCTCAGACTGCAATACAATTTCTAGCACTTTGATAATAATGTAGGTATCTACTAAATGTATTAATTAAAAGGAAAAGTGGCACATTATTTAGAAGCAGTGAGAAGTAAAAAAAATCAGTTTTGGAGAATTTCATTCCTGAATACTGCATATAAATATAGACATAAATTAGACTATTCTTTAATTTGTTTTATTTCAGGTAAACGTTATTCAGATAAAACAAAATTAACTAATACTGTCTTCTGTGACATATGATACCTCATTGCAAAACCGATATCTATATAAGAACCAAGTAAAGCAAACATATCACAAAACTATGTAAAAAAATTATCTAGGTCAAATTTTTCCAAAACTTTGGCAAGGTATATAGGACCAAAATTATTTTACTACACATACTAAACAATTAAAAAAAAAGTTGACCTTTTGAAATTTTGACATCTATTAAAGCGTCATGTGTGTTATCATTTACCTCTCTGTTTAAAAACAACTACACATTATTTCTGTCCAGTCTCACACAGAGTAAGAAATGTCTTCGTGTTTGAGGAACACAAATAACATAACACTGTTCCAAGTCACTCATTAAACAGTAGTTCATATTCCAGCAACAGTAGTGTGTTTTGTCATAGTGCATCAGACATAAAGTGTAGCAGGATAGAGGCAGCTTTATTGTCATAGAATCAGAGAATTCTAGTAGAGTTAACTTGCTACCAAAAAATACAGTGCAACCAGCAGAACCTGCCCTAACAACAGGACAATAGGAGGCTTTGGATTGCAGAGAGGCCTTTGTGTTTTCCTTTGTCATAACCAGGAACTATCCAACTTCCATGTACCTCAGGAAGCTAATGTCCATCAGGGTTGTGTCTATAATGTAGACATTCTGACATTTTGCATGAGCGCAGAACTTATAAGAACATATTCTCCTGAGGGAGAAAAGGTCAATGGTTAGAGAAAAAGAAAAGACAAACAAACAAACAAACAAATAACCTCACCCAAAGCCCCCAAACACCAACTAAATGACACAAAAAAAACTTTGGGGCAATATTTATACAATTATTTATGATACAGTAGCAGAAGCTATACAAAATTAATCTTATAATGGTTTAATTTGAATCATAGAAGTTGGCACTCTTAGTTTGCCAAAAACCCCCCATTTGCAGTGAAGCAGCATAGTCTTTTGCATGATTATTCAACCAAAAGCAACTATCAGGTAACTGTTAAAATTAAAAGCAATTAAGACCTTGAACAGGCAGTTATGGCAGGCATTGCCATAAACTGACACAGAACAAAAAAGCTCCACTCCTATTCATTAGGCATTTGTCACAATGTATATGCTGCATGCTTTTGTTTGACTAGAAAAGCAATTATGTTTTAATACACTTACATTCTACTCATCTCCTCATCATCCTAGGATAATGAGTCATTAGAAAAAAGAATATTATATACAGCAATACAGCTTATTGTTCTGTGCAAATTATTACTGCATTAGCTGAGCATAACTACCTGACAGGAAAGCTTAGTTGTCAGCAGTTTCTCTTTGTGCTTCTACTATCCATGCAAGCTTCCAGAAAGCTTTTCCTTATCTAGCCCTGTTTTATGCTCTTAGTGAACCTAAAGTTCATGACCCCTGCATGGGATGGAGGCAGAGGGGACACAATTTGATGACATAAAACATATAAAAATATAAAATTTCTGTAAAGCTGCCATGTGACTGGCTCTCATGAGGCACAGATGTATCTGAAGCAAGTCCAGAATGTACAATTACGATGACTACAACAGAATAACTTATTTAATGCAGCAAACAGTGGATATGAAATAAAGAAAAAGTAAAATATTCATTTCCATATAAATCTAGATCATCAAATTGCTGAAGTACACTGTCAAGGCAGATAGGCTGGGGAGATCATTGGTCCTAAATGAGGAGAGTCAGAGTTCAGGCTTTTTTCTACAGATGACCTGATTATCCTTAAACCAACGCCAAGATAAAAATCATGCTTCCACACCCATAAAGCTACCATATCAGCTCTGAAAAGGGAGCTATGAAAAACAGCAGTAGCTAAGGTGAAATGTTAGGCAAGGTTAAACTATCTGTCTTTAAGCCATGTGTGCTGTGTCCTTGTCCTCACCTACTGCAGGATGTCAGGAGCATGACCCCGGCAGAGACCTCACGCAGGCTGGGGACACTGCAGTACTCATCTCCAGGAGAAGTGAATCTTTCTGCTGCAATGAGGTCCAGACTAGAGCTGGCTATTAGCTCTGCTGGAGCCATTACCCTACAAGCCATAAACAGCATAAACAAAGACGGGTAATTGGTTAAGGATGTTGAGAGGCTATATTTTTACTGCCCAAACAAATGGTTCTTTAAAGTAGAACTCTGCCATTCCTTATTATATTACTGTATTTAAAGCAAGCCTAAAACTAAATGGGTGTTTCAAAGGTAGTAAAGAAAAGCAACTTGCATCACATCTCTCCATTTCATTTATAATTAATATATTTAGAAACTAATAGAAAAAAACTTCTTTCTGGAGGTAACTGGTTCAATTGGTTCTTCAGAAAAAATTTCTACACTTCGTGGACATCCAAAAGTGAATTTGCCAATTACAATATTTCTCCTTTATCAATGTATCACTGCACTTGTTCAGCATCAAAAGAGGGAATACATATATGCATGTGGGAGAGCAGTTAATTGTTTCCTATGTTACTGCAATAGGGGTATGCCATTAATTCTGCAGCATATGGCACAAAATTAGAGCCTATTGCTACTACATTTTCATCATGTTAGAATGCTAATACTAGGTCACACTCTTTATATAAATCTAATAAAATACATGAGAAATAAGTTTTGGGTCTTAGTGAACTCTGTTTTTTATTCAGGTTTTTTTTTTCCTAAATAGAAACTTTAAACCACAAGTTAATAATATGTACAGAGAAAGTATTTTAAAGTCATTTACACAGTAAAGGCAACCAGGAAAAAATGATAAATAACTGCATGCATGCAGTACTAAAATTACTCTTGAAAATCAAGCTTTTGTTGCAAAGTGAAAGGCATAATATGCTATAAGTCTTCCATAAACACTTTTATTGTATCTTTGTGAATCCTATTGCCCTGTTACTGGAGTTTGGAGTTTGTAGGCAGAGGCTTACATCATCCTATATTTACAGAAACACCATTTTAAAGGTTTAATATTAAAAGATGTCACCTACATAGTCATTCTATAAGAAGAAAAAATAAACTAGCAGAAATAGAGTTATGCTAAGCAAAGCCTTTTTGGATTCTAAATATTACGATGCTCAGCATATGCTTGCTCTACAGATCCATTTGATTGCTGATTTTCTAATGATGATATTGACGTGCTGTTAATAGAAATATGCAGCATATGCTTGCTAATTGTGATAAGCATGCACTGCAAATCCATTTGATTGTTGAAATTCCTAATGATGATATCGATGCAATATTGACAGGTTGTTGAGAAAAAAAGTGCAGAATGCAGTGGATGGTTAAATGAGGTAGGAAACACCAGATATCTGGGTGATTGTTAAACTTCTAAAAATTACTCGAGCATTTTTCAGGGAAATAATAAAAACAAAGCATGCAATATATGCTATTCTAAATATTATGCAGTTTAATGCTCTTCAAGCAATATATGTACATTTTTGTGTTTGTTCTGAAATAATTATTTATATAATTAAACACATTTCAAGCTCTTTTTGGTAGCATGGTGTTAAAAGAGTAGTATTAAATGAGTGTTTTAATAATTTTGAAACCAGTTTTTTCAGAAGAGAAAGAAATTAAAAATTAAGATGTGGGGTTTTGGGGTTTTTTAATCCTTTTATTAAATAAAAAAAATAGAGTAGGCACTGAAATTTGAAGGCTATTAATAAAATGGTAAGTACAAATGTGATCTTTTTGCAAAGACATTTAGCATTTTTAAATTATTGTTTTCCTATTAAAAAATACATTAAGTGCTACCAAAGTATTGCAGTGGAACACTTATAAATTTCCCTGGAACTTATCATCACAAGAGAAATACAACACTTTTGGTAGTAAGCTGCATATTCCCTATCCTTTTTGGTTTAGCAAGCTTTCAAGACACAAATAAAATTTCAGACTTATTCACAATTTTCCTTCAACTTCCTTTCCTACTCTGTTTGCACTCCCTCACAAAAACAAACAAACAAACAAACCCCCACAAATAAACAAAATCCCACAACACTTCACACAAACTGAAAGTTTCGGATGAGGACAGCGCAGAAGAGAGAAGCAGCAGCACTGCCCGAATCCAAGCGCTCCAAAGCAGCAGAACTCGCGCTTCAGTGTGAACAACGCCTTTCATCTGTGATGTAAATTTTTGTTTCATCAACAATCTAAGTGATTTAATACTGGCTGAGCCGATCCAAATCTTATTAATCTTGGGCTCGGGCGGCAGGTCCGCCGGGTCTGTGCATCCCGGAGGACAGACTGCCATCTAGTGACCGCAGGGACGCTCTCCGGCAGGGATGAATCCGCACCCAGAGACAGCCGGGAGCTGCTTCGCACCCCGATCCTGTCGGCGCTCAGAAGGTGGGAGCGATGCCCCTGCTACAGGTCTTTCAGATTCACTGTAGAAAGGTGGGACTATTGCCTACAGCCTACTTGAGACGTAGATTTCAAATAAGGACACGGCACATCCCTTCTTGGTTAATAATAACTGAAAAAATTATTCACTGAAGAAATAAACTGGTTTTGTCAGAAGAAAAAAAAAGAGTATAAGACATTTTCCTGGAAAAGACCAGAAAGTAGATTCTTCTGTATTGCAGAACTGCCTCAGTCTGATTTGTTTTTTCTGACATTACCACTTCTAACATTGGAAGGTTTACATCGCTGAAACCTGTCACTGAACAGAATCCTGAAGGCTACTATTTATTAAGTCATGATGGGAGGAAGGAAGAGACGAAAGCTTAGGCAGCAGCAAACTCTAAGCAAAGAGAATGGTAAGTATATGCATAAGAATTAAAGGAAAGTTGGCAAAGTAATAGGATCCTTGTGGTTAATTTTGTCAACTTCAGGTGCTTGCTTGTGTCTCTCAAGATCAGTGACAAAAGTTAATACATTGGAAAACGTAACCCTTATAATGATTCAAGGCCATTGAAACCCAGAATTATCCACTCCTCACAGTGCAATAGCTGCATAATTAATGGTGCCTTCCTTTAGCATGCAGATTACTGTCTTCCAGTTCCATGCACACACTGGAATACACAGTACTATGCAGCAAAGAGGACACTGGTTACTTCCAGCTTCAATCCATTCAACTCTCCAGGCCACAAAATCATCAAAGCCACCAAAAAAAAAAAAAAAAGGAACCCATAATTAAGAGCACATGAATAGTCAAGGAAAAAATTGCACAAGTGTTTGTGTAAGCAATTAGTACACGGGAAAACATTTTGAGACATGATGGCACATCATCCCAATTCCTCCCACCTGTACAGCAGGAGGCATCAGGAACCTGATATTCCCTGTGTTGCCAGTTTTCCTGTACCGTAAGCAACATGGGGAAGGGAATGACAGATTAGGGCAGAAACACTCTTCAGTATAATCAAGGTAGTAATTGCTACTACTACCCCTTCCCTGGAGGGAGATGATAATATACAGAAGAACTATACTCAGAACAAGGTGTTTCCATTGCACAGCAACATGTATAACTGGGCAAGGCAAACACATAACATTCTATTGGAGGTACTTAAGCTGAATGGCTGAAGCAGATTTCACAATAGGTCAATAAACTATAAGAACTTGCATGTGGCCTTGAAACAGGTGCAAACTAGAACTTGGAGTTTATCTTTTTAAAGATAATATTTGTTCCTCTGGAATACGACTTAAATTGATAAACTTGCAAAACAGTTTGAAGAAAATTTTGAGATACAAGTTCTAAAACTGTTGAAAAAGAAGGGTGAGGGCAGAACGTGAGGTTAGCTGCAGGTCAAAGATTTATTCAGATGGTTAGAAAGCAGCTTCTATGTTATCTCAAGTGACAGGATTCCTAAACCTGCAGAAAAAGATTCAGAACCGTATTTGTGTACAGAGTAACGCATCTAGTGCTGGTGTCAATCTATGAACAAGAAATATACCAATAGAACCAAGAATGACATATGTATATTATCATAGCTTACAAGTTACTGAAATCCAATAACTTGTATCCAAGAATAAAAAGGCATTAACCAAAGTTTAGTTTTCACACTTCATCTGTGGTTACAGGCATTGTTCCACAGAGAATTAAAAAGATAATAAAATGGGAGTGGTGTGGGTGGTGTTTATATGAGACAGCCAAGGAGCTGCCTCTAAAACCTTTATTTTTTAAAAACATCAAATATTATTTGATTCTTTTTTTTCCCACTCAATATAATATTCTGTCAGTAGGAAAAGTTTAAATTTTGTAGTAAAGAGATTTTTAAGAACATTAACTTTTTAGTGTTAGAAATAAAGTTTTATTCCTTCCTAACCATGCCTAAGCTCTTGAGCCAATTAAAACTGAGTTCTGTTCTGAGTGTTTGTGACAACGTGAAGCCTATGAGAAATGTCAACTAATTCAGTATTGAAAACCAAACAGTAAATTATTTCAATTAAAAAGCACAAGTCTGATACAGTTATTATACCATCAATCAGTGCAGTGAGGATTGTATCTTAGCTATCATTAATGGAGAAACTTCTGCTTTCAGTAGATGAAGGTGGAAGAAAACCTAAACTTTTAAATTTTGGATAAAGCAGAAAGGTTAGGAAGGAGGTGCACTGAGACAGCACAGCAACATTTCAGCATGGTGTAATCCTTAAAATCACAGAGGAGAGAAAGAAACTTTTGAGAAAGTTCAAGAAATAAAAATAGCATGGATGGGAAAAAAAATTATTTCAAAGTTATGCAATTTCTCCTGGAAGCAAGGAAATAATATCCTAGGCCTATATTACAGAAAGAATAAAATAAAGATCTCAAACTACTAAACAAAGTCATTTTGAATAATGAACAGCTCAATCCACAGGAGAGTATAATTTAGAAAAGTATCTTTTCTTTTACCAACTAACAGGTGAGAGAATCAGAAGTTATATTGCAATCATTGTTAAGAAATACAGAAGATGAAAAAAATTCTGTGAAACAAATACCTTTTCTCAGGTTACTTAATAAATTTATTGGATTGTAAAGCAGATTAGTTTTGACATAAACCACAGGAACAGAAAGACAGTACCAAAGAGATGCTGCACCATAGTTCAAAGTAGTTATAGCATCAAAAACTGTGCCCAGACGAATAAATTGGCTAAGAACCAAAGCAGCTGTCCCAAGGAGAAACTGTTTTAAACTGTAAAGACATTGGCTCAAGTGGAAGCAAGCAGCAGGGCTAAGCTTAACAAACTTTTTCAAGTGATCTCATGCTTTGTGCCTTTCAGAAGATACATTCTTCTCAAAACTTTCTAACCACACAGCTATAATACAGTGTTTAGTGGCTCACCAGCAAGTAAAAAATTCCCCAAAATTTCACATGGGGTAGGAACTCCACATAAGTACATAAGAAGTTCAAAATATAGATAAATTTTGTAGAGTGTTGTTGTTAATTCATACTGCATGTAGAGAAACATGAACTTCTAGGAAAGGGGTCAAATTCAAGATGCAGTAAAAGAAGCTGCAATAAGATACCAAAGCAAACAAACATGCTCACCTTGTTGCTACACTTAGTGTTCTCCAGCAAGATGTATTTACACAGACAAAAATAACTAAGAGCACTGTTACGGGTTCAGAGAAAGCAGTTGTATTTATTACTTTGTAACAATTTCTATTCTATTTATTTATCTAGATTTTTATACATGTTGATAGATAAGGAGTTCAGGGTTGGGGTCCTATCCTCCTGAAGTATCTGCTGACAAAATCATGCAGCCTTACTCCACTGGTCTGAGGACCAGCCTAGAAGGACTAGGGAGCTTTACTAGTGACAAGTCTCTATTCCAACCAAAAGCTGGCACAAGAGCTTGGTCTAATTCTAATGTCTTTTTTAACCTCACCTCCAGGGTCAAGATAGCCAAGTGTAGGCAGTACTTCTGGGAAGAAGGAACTCTCTTACAGTGTTGTGCATAATTTAAGAAGTCACATCAAGTCTCCAGCCAAGAAGCAGCAAGAAAAGCAGAGAAGACAAACCACAGGCACAATGTGCCCCATCCTACCCACCATCTGTTGGCCACAAGGCTTCACACTCCCAATTTTTAAACAAAACAGCACCCTATGATGCTTTGGAAAGGCCCTGGGTCAGGTGTGAGGACCAAATGAACATGAGCTTAAACTCCAATACCACAGTGACGAGGCAGGTGCAGTTTTTAGGTTAACAGAGGGCCTGGGAATAAGAACAGGATCCTTCCCACTTGCTCTTGAAATAGGGCAGGGTGTGGCACATGCATCACAGCACCACTGGAGCACACACAGATCCCTTGAGCTCTCTTAAAAATATCAGCTATTGGTTCAATATCCTCACTCCTGCCTTCTACAGCCTCACAACCAGACTTGGGACTCTGCCACGTTCCAACCAGACTGACACTGCAGGGGTTCTGATTAATGATAAATAGATAGATTTGGAGTACAGATATAAACATTCTTTCAAACAAATCTTTTGGTAATAGAGAGAAAATCTATTTTGACCTCAGCCTAAAGCATAATAACTTTGTCCAAATGTCTTCCCCACAGGTCTGGGGAATCAAGAACACTGTCTTGAAAATCTTTGCTCTTTTGAAAGATATGGTTCAAATAGCCACTGCATACTGCTAAATGGTTTTCAGCAGTTTCTAGCATTTGAAGACACCATTTAACATAACACAGGGAGGACTCAAGAGAGGCTAATATTAAGAAAAAAAAAGGGGTTTTTTTGGACTAAGTATATAGTATATAAATATAGTATAAAGTAAATAAAGTGCTCTACTTTTGAAGGTTAACACCCTAGGCCTTTTAAAAATACATTTTTGTGTTCAGTTAATTCCTTAAGTCTAAGCATAATAAATGTACAGCACTGCCTAATCTATTCCCTTAATTAAATGATTTGGAGTTTGTTGTTTCTCAGGTTTGTTTTTTTTTTGCTAATTATGAATCAGTTTGCCATTGTCTTAACCCAAAGGCTCCTAAAAGTGTTGATCAGAAATAGCATAAGATTTTGCAAAAATTGCACACGTGATGGCTATAAAAGCGATCTATTTAATGCTGCCACCGTACCAACACATTGTAAAAGTTTAGACATTTCAGTGAGTGGTTTCTCTCTCTCAAGGGAGTCAGTACTTGACATACCAAATAAACCATCTCCGTTCCCCACAAATGCGAAATAATTGCATCTCAATTCTTGTGTCGCTCTACATTTATGCAAAAATTATTGTGGATGTTTATTTAGGTATGTTACACCTGCACCAGTGTTATAGGCTGAGACTTGAGGAAAATGAGCTTCCTGACCCTTCAAGCGCATGGCAGCACTCTAACAGAAAATGGCTTTGGCTTGTATTAAAGCTGTTTTAGAGAAGATAATTTCTGTTCTTTTACAGAGACACCTAACCACATTGTTTTGCATCTAGTTGTGCACTTTTTTGACGTGTGATCTTTATTTAAAGAATAGATTCCACTATACTGTCAGGGATTTGGGCTTTTTGTTCCTAAGAGGCTAAAAGATTAGCATTGGTTAGCATATTTGATTACAGAAAAAACAAGATCTTTTTTGCCAATAGAAATTTGAGTGTCAGTATTTTTTCCCCTGTAGTTTAGATTGAAAACCTTGAAGGCAGCTTTAGAACATTATTTCTTTAGCATAAGACGTTCCCCTCCATCTTTGATACAATATCCATACAGAGCCATGGTACAGGATGTCACCTTCTGGTAATCAGCAACTCAGTGTACAAGCATTGCATGTTTTTATGTCATTTTTTTTATCTCAGAAAGACCCTGTGCAACACAGAAATAATTCAGAATCAAGGTGGTTTTGAATACAGATGGAGGATAAAGGACATTTAGAACAAAATACAAAAATCTTTAGATTAAAAGTTTGTCTTCTAACCATCATTTCCGAAGAAGAAATAGGTTAAATATGATGTCATTTCCCTCTCTTAGATCAGGCACCGCTCTAGTATACCCTGCACCAACAGTTTGCTCATCATTTTGATGGGCCAAAAAAAGGAACTTCCAGAGAAGGAAGATAAGTTATGCCTTGAATTCACAAATTTGTTTTGATTGATTTCTTCACTATGTGTGCCCTTTAAAATCAACTCTGCAGGTTAGGGTTGTGGCTTTATTTCATATTGTGTACTTTAAAAGGCTTTTAGGGCTATGTAGAGGTGGCAACAATTAGTAAAGTGTTTCTGTAAATAATATTAAATAATACATTATCTCAGGAAGGTCAAGATAGCCTTTTTTTCCTGGTTTTTTTTTTTTTTTCCATGGGGGTGGTCAGGCCTCTCAGAGAGAGGGAGACAGACAGAAATCAAGCAGAAGATAGCCATCACCCATGGATCCAGCACTGTCCCATTGGTCCTTCTTCACCTTGGGCCTTTCAGTGGTGACGTTTCTGAGGTCATTCAAAACTTTTCACTGTTTATACATTTTAGCAAATGAAGGAATTACTACTCATTGACTACACAGTTCTCTTATTCTATTGGTGAAATTAGTCCCTCTCTAATTAGCCCCATGCTCTGTCTTTTGAGTTGCTGGGTTTATTAGGTGTGTGGGCCATGAGCTGAGAGTCTCCATCTCCCTTGTCAAAATTACTTTTTGCCCAGTCCAAACTGATTTCAGTACACTTGCTGAGTTGGCTTTCCTTCTTCTGCATTCTTTGTGACCATTTTTAGTGATACATTCTTCTCCACCAGCTTTGTTAGCATCTCTCTATGTCGGAGATAACATCCAGGCAAAAATGCCACCTAATCTTATCCCAAGTTGCTGTTACAGAGGCTTAACTTACAGTCCAGGTTCCAGGTATCCACAGAGGCCTATTCAGGGGAGTGGTTGTTGATGGTCACAGATGCCAGCTGTCCTAGAACCTGCAGTGGTCTTTGTTTGACCAGTGATATGTGTACAAGCAATCACTGCTTCACACAGTTTGCCACAGTGGGGATTTATGTCTGGAGGTATTATTCAGGACGTGCTACCCAGGTCTCTCCTCCACCAGGCCTGGAATCAGCACCATTCTGTCACTCCACTATGTACTTATTTCATGGCAAAGTCCTTCTGTGGCCTTAACAATGTTTGAGATGGGTAACTGTGCTCTTTAAATCCCTATGGAAAATTGTAATCCTGGATAACTTTCAAAAAATGTTTGTTGTGTGGTTTCACTGTTCTTTCAAGCAGCTCCATTTACTTTGATTTTGTATATAATCCAAGCCTAAAGCCTTATTTAGGATCCCAATTCCTTAAGAATTTTTTAGGAGGCCAGAATGCACACGAAAAAATATATTGCCCTGTACAGGCGCACTGCAAAAATCTCCATATGAATTCCTAAGGTATCCCATTGGCACTTCTGTCCATTTTGAAATACTTCCAAACACAATAGTACTCTGAAGAACCTCTTACAGGGTGCCAAAATACATTTTTTCCAATTTTAAAGTTCAAAGGCATTTGTCACTGTAAAAGTAAGAGTATGTGATTTACCGCTTTAAAGTGTTAGTTTTTATGTGTTCATTAGAACAACCATTTGGTGGTTTTCTGTTGAGTATTCATAAAATCCTGCCTGCCAGATAATTATATTGCATTAATATGGTATGAATAAATGAAAGCAGTAATTATGGTTTTATTCTTTGTTTTGCAATTTACAGTTTGCTTTGCTTCAATGGTACAAAACTATTGCATCTGAAACAATATCACAGGGTAATTTGTTTTAGGACTCTTCAGAACATACACAGAGAGAGAACTCCACCCAGAGTAATTGGATTGGTAGCATAAAGCATACATGCATTTTCTTTATATTGGACTTTGATCATGAGGGACTGCATAAACTGGCAGGAAAAAAGTATCAATTTTTGTGAAGTCCAAGTCCTTAAAATAAGAAAGGACACCCTGCATGTATCTGTCACCTTTCTATCACCATGCACACACTATACCATGCCATCAATTTTGAAGTCCCCAAGGAAATCCATGAGGATTAGTGCAGAAGAAGTAGTTCAAAATAACTGACTGTCAGGAGAACTTGATTTTATATCACACCATTTACAACAGATGTTATAAAGGAAATTATTATGTATTTCTTTTCCCAGAAATCAACCTTCTATTGTATCATCACTGCAAACCATGGTGGCCTCCAAGAAAATCAGGCAGACTGTAGCTCAGAGCAGTGCAAATTCTCTTCCTTATATCTAGAATTTGGAATGTGTGGAAGTGTCATCTTCTCAGTGTGTGGCTTTGAGAAAGTAATGACTGACCCAGACAGCTAAAAGAGGGGATATAAGAGAGCAGAGATCAAAGAATGTCAGACAGATGTCCCTTCTGAAATCTTGAGGAATCCTACCTCCTACGGGCCTGCATATTAACCTGACATGGTACTAACTGTCAAGGTTTCGAGATCACTTCACTACCATTAAACAGGTATTCCCAGAGACCCTCAAATGCAATAATCCTCTTTCAGTACCAGACAAAGCATTCCCCTTGCACACAGCAAGCCCATGGCTCTTCAGAGAAACTCCTTATTGTGACTCTTTATTATCCTCTCTTCAGGTGTGCAAGGGAAGTGCGAGATACAACTGGATAAAAGAGTTTGGCATGAGTGCAAGGTAGCACTAGCCCGTCAAGAACAGACCCAATCATCCTAACCACGCTGTGCTTTCAGCAGAATTTTACTTGAGCTGTACAGACCCCCCAGGAGCCAGCCCAAGGAACTCTGTGACCAATGAGGGTATAAGAGTGAAAAGCCAGCAAAACAATGTAACGAAACACATTACCTTCTTCTCAGAATTGTTAGCGTATTTCACACCAGCAATATTAGTAGTTGCATTTAGGCCCCTAGACCAATGTATTGCAGTTTTCTATATGAAGCTTACACTAAATTGTGGTTATCTGGCTTAGAGGTGAAGGCAGCTTTTAGGAAGAAAGCCATGTTAAATAGATATCACCATCTTGCACCATAAAGCCATTTCAGCCAAACATTTTCACAAACTTCCATTCAGGGGACAGATTTGAGAATAAAAATCTTATTATCGACCCCAGAGTATTAAGATCTTAATATCAACCCAAGAGAAGATGTCTTTCTTCCAGACATATACAAAGAATGTAGCTGTAAAAATCAAGATTTGTATTTAGCTATTACAAGCCATAACTAGGAGACATGAATATTTCCAAAGAGTTTGCATTAAAAAGTAACAATAAGCATTACAGCTCACAGAATAGCTCACTAGAGATAACAGAATCACTGGATAAAAAATAAAATAAAAACCCCAGGCAAACAAAAACATACACAAAAAACCCCTCGAAACCAAACAAATAAAAACCCCAAAATTATATGCTTCTGTTCATTTTTTTCATAATTTTGATCATAATAAAGTATGGCTTAGCTGAAAAACATAAGTGTTAAGACCCACGGCTTTTCCATATTTTGTATGTGTGCATGATATCAGAGAGGACACATTATAAGAGCACAGACATGGAGCAAGAAAAGTTGCAAAAGATAAAGCTTTTCAACAGACTTTTCTCCAGTTATGATGTCAGTAAGGTATGTAAAATTATTTTAAGGAAGGCCAGAGAAGAATAGCAGATATCAGTGCAGCAATATCTCATAAAGTTCTTTCCAGAATTATTGTAATCACAAAGATTTTTTTTTAATGAAATCATTCTGAACACTTGACTCTAAGCTTTGTATTAATAAGCAGTTTCTTTCTTCTCATAGAAGAAATATACTCCTTCAGTCTTGATGAGGCCATGGAAATAAACACATGAAGTTGAAGGATTAAAAAAACCTTAATTTTTATTACTATATTTCAAAATAGTTAAAAGTAAGAAATGCTCCACATTTTATATGTCTTAATATAAGATTTTTTCAAGAAAAATCATGACAGCTTGTTTGAAATAGGTGGCTCTGTAGCCTCTGATTTAGTCATCAAGCCCAATATTAACGTTTTTATCTTGGGAACACTTTTTCTAAAAAGACACAGAATATTAAAAAAAAAAATCAAAAATAGAAGAACTTTCCTCTTGTTCCAGATCTCTCAATTAAAAAAAAAAAAATTAAAATTGCCCTTTGGAACACCATAAAGTTTAGTAGCTGCAAGCCATACATATTCTCACAATGTATATCAAACAGAGCTTTGTGGATCTCACCATGCACAATGTCAGAGTGCAGAGTGTAGTGACCCAACCAAGTCTCCCAAGGATTGGATGTATAAGGGATGGTTTGTTTACAAGTGCTGGTGCACTGAAGGAGTTGAATTTCATCCACAAAGGCACTGTTTAGTTATATTCTGAACTGGGACAGTTTTGCATGTATCTTTACCAACATTACCCTCAGCCATTCATTTTTCTAATCTCCAAATTATGTTTCTTAGAATTCCTAATCATGTTTGAGAAGAAAGAAAAGACAAACAACAAAAACAGAAAGAATGGGGGAGAAAACAAACAAACAAACAACCCAAATGCAAAGCTATTTGAACTAATCTCCTATGTTAATTTGCCAGACTCTCTGTACCAGCATCAGTGAGAAGATGACCAGAATGGCTTAATCCTATCTAACACCATGTAGATGCACAAGGATGATCCCAGCTGATGGCTTAAGTTTTACCAAGACACCAAGATGACCAGGCATTTCACAGGACTGGGTGTTGGGGAACGTCCCACACAAAAAGTAAATAATTGTCCTTGGGATACTTCATTACAGAAGGGATTTTTTTTCAACTTTAGAAGGATGTAAATGAAACTCAGATGAGCTGAGCACAAACAAAATTATCTGATTAACTATTTTATTACCAAAATTTAACTAGGAAAAAAATAACATCTAATTTAAAATTTCCTAACTTACCTACACAGGATAATGACTGCAAAATAACCTCTTTTCTGATGTATTCTATTACTGGTCCCTAAAGCTTTCTTATTAAAAGGTTCAGATTTTTCTTTCATCACTCTGAAAAGGGAAACTGCCATTTCTCTGGTGGTAAGACAACTGATCATTTAAGAGGAAAAAGAAATGAAACCAACAA
>WAAE01002950.1:25000-28387 GCA_013400495.1 Nicator chloris
GATAAACTTTTGTGGTACTCTTGAAAGACAGCTCGGAGAAAGTCAATATCTCTGAAAACCTGTTGTGAAGACTTTCTGTGAAAGGCCTCATGAACCTGTAAATCTGCTGCCTCTAGAAAACCATGCACTGAGGAGTATCAGACAATAAATTGGTCCTTTGTTTAAATCTATTCTTCTTGCATAAATGTCGCAGTATACATAGATAAATTTCCCACATGTGAAGTTCTATAATGATTGTATTTATAAGTTGACAGAACATGGGGTTAACAGCTATGTACTGCTATTTCATTTTTGCCAGCAGGAGGATTGATGACTTTCGAGTAATAAATGATAAAAAATTTCCTGTTTCTAAACACTTTCAGATAAGGAAGTTCAAAATCAAATCAATTTAGCTTTCTGTACTCAGGTTCCAATCTTTCTAAGCAGAGACAAAACATGCTGTCCTTGTCAAATAATTTCAGCGTGAACCAACTGAAACTTTATTATCTTAAAAGGATTGTCTATACCTTTTCCCAGCATTCCTTAAAGACTACACTGAGATGATGTCCACACCAGCTGCAATTTTATTCAGAGAACGGGGTGTGGGAGAGAGAAACAGGTGCATACACAGTTAGTCTTTTATAAGTTGTCCTGTCACAAATGTTAGTTAGTCTTATATTTAAACAGCAAAACTATACCTGCAGAAACTAAATTAAGTTAGATTTGTGTACTTTATGTGCTGTGTCTTAACATCCTTATTACTGCTTTTTCTTCCCCACGCTGTTTTATAAAAGTACAGCTTTCTCAACATAAATATTGACTATTCTGCTGCTGTGTGACTCCCTCCTGGTGGGAGAGCAGATTGTTCAGCGCTTGGGGCAAGGGGCTGGAGGGGGACAAGCAGTGAGGGACACAAGGGACTTCTTGTCAGAGAAGGAGGTGACCGTGGCTGAGATGAAGAGGAGGCTCCAGACAGCATGAAATGGCCTGGACACCTGAACAACAGCTGCTGAAGGGCTCCTTCCTTTCCCCAGTGGCTAAGTGTTCTGACTCGCTCCCAGGAGTCTCCTACAAAGAGTGGTATGGAGAAAAAAAAGGAAAGTAGGGAACCGATAGGTATGGAGCATGTGGGAGGTACCTTAGTACATTTATGCTAATTTTTTTAACTCTGAAATCTGCTGTTTATGGTTTTATTCTGCTAATGTAATGGCACAAAATAAAAATTTAGACACAAATTACAATATTACATTTATAAAAATTGTACAACTGACTTTATGATAAAAGTCCTGCTGCTACATCAGTGGTGGAAAAAGAAGGGAATGTGTGTGGGAACATCAGTTCTGCCTCCTAGCTGAACTGTACTAATTGACATTAGTGTCAAGGACACTCCAAACCAGGAGGATAGGGCCCATCCTGCAGCTGTGCTCAATTAACATTTTAATGCAAAGCTGAGGAGATGCAGATAGGTAACAGGTGTGGCTCACCCTAATTAAATAGCTCTTCTCAACTTTATTATTTATTTCCTGTAATACAAAATGCCATAGTACATATTTTTCCAAAGCTATCATTTAATGGGAGAGGCCCAGATGAGAAATTACCCACAAACATATCAAGTCTTACAGGAAAGCGAAAGCCCAGCAAAAGTGTCCCTAATGACATTTCATTTCATCAAGTTGTTTACAAAGAAAAGCCCAGAAAGTTGACAGCTGTATAGTTCCAGAATATTACACATCTCTTCCCCATAACGTGGCACAGAACACAAAGATAAATGAGCTCCACTAAGCAAAACTACCAGTGTCATTAGAATAGCCATAAACTAATGCTAAAAGGGATACACTGCTGGCTTTCATTCACTGGAAAAAAAAAACTATGTTGGCAAAATGGAGATTGTTTCTTTTTTTTTTTTTTAATTAGTTAATGAATGTGAAGTTTTGACTGATGGGAAGAAGTACACATTATTTTCAGCTGGGATGATCCAAGGGACCAGATGGCATTTATCCCAGCATTCATGGAACAGGATTTTCATGATATTCAAATGTAAAACATGACAATTCTTCTGAATGAATAAATAACTTCTTCAAGTAGTTTTTATAATTCAAAAATTTTGGGGAGCTTTAATATTTCTGATAAGATTAATGATTTTGATTTTTTTTTTAACTTTCCAAAGAGCCAACATAAAAAAGAATGGATGTAAAAATAACAATTTGTTTTGCTTTGTTTAAAGACATTCTATGGCTACTTTTGCTAGTATGTGACAACTATTAGGTAAACTATGGAGCCATCACACTGTAGGTGAATCAGAGTTTGGTAAAACAATGAGAAAATATAGTTCCGTATTAATAGTGAGAATTCCTTTAACAAGAAACCCAGGATGTTAAGACCCCTCAAGGACAGGGCAGATTTCCCAGTAAGAGTTAGCACTGGCCAACATCAATTCTTTTGTGAATTTAAGAAGCCTATAAGAAATCAAGAGAGAAATATTGTGCAGATGTAATCTCACAGAGATTTTTGTCTACGCACAATTTCTGTCCTACAGGCAGCTATATCGAACCAAGCAGACTTCAGATGAAACAGTATTCACCCCTAACATGGACCCAATTATTTTTATTCTCTAGGTTTGGAGAAAGTTCAGGTTTTGTAACTTTTGAAAAATCCTCCCTGCTATGCATCTGCTGTGCATCATTAAAATTATAATTTAATTATGTCAATTTCTCTTTCCTTTAGTTCTAGTTAGTCTCAATAACTCGCTTCATGAGAGGAAGAACTTGGTAGACAAAAAAGAAGCTGAAAAATTGCTTTATTAAATATGCATTATGTGCAATTACTTATTTCCTGCTTATCTGGTCTTGTAAGCAGCTTTTCCTCAAAGTAACATCCCTTCACAGAAAGGCACTTGCTTTGAAAAACTTCAGTTTGGGAGGTTTCTTGTGTAAGACATGGAATTATTGATCAAAATAAAACACAAATTATTCTTTCATTATTGGTCAAAGAGACAACTCTTCCTTATATTCTGCTAGTTAAAGCAAGGAAAAAATTCAGATTTCACTGACTCACATCCAACATGAACATATTAACGTGGTGTTTTGAACTCCACATCCACATTTCGATGTCTCTGGCAAAACAATTCTTTTTACCTCTACCTGGTTTTCCATCTAAAGTGAATGGGAAATATGCTTCCCAAAAAGTTCCATTCATTTTCCACAATTTTGTATCTCTGACTGCTCGGAGGAGGAGAGCAGAGGGACTTCAATGGTTGGTTGAGTCTGAGATGACAAGTAAGCTTACCCTGGGAGCTGGTAACACAACACAAAAATTGTCCTAGGTTTGGTATACAAAGACTCCTCAGGCTCATGTCACTCAGATTCTTACTTACTAGTTTCTCCCTCCTTTCCTTTCAGAAAAAAAAAA
>WAAE01002959.1:0-13390 GCA_013400495.1 Nicator chloris
TTCAGGTTTTCATTTTTCCTACATGTACTATGATGACTGAAGCTTGAGAAAGTGTAGTTGATTTCAGGAGAGACTAATTCAGTCTTACCAGTACATCCAGAAGACTCTGGCTGCAAAACTTTTCCATGAGAGAGTACCATTCATTATCTGTAATGAAAATCTCTTTGAACCTTCTGCTGGTATTACTAATTAAAATTTTTACAATTACTAATTAAAAGCAATGAATTTGTACAGAAAGTACACCTTTTCCTCCTAATGCCTTGTCATACCCACAGTCTTTGCACTGCAGGCTTGTCAAAGCATCAGCCCACAGAAGCTTCGTAGATGTGGGTGGAAGGTGGGTAGCAAGGAAGAAGCTTGCAAGCATCACTTCAACCCTCACCTTAGCAGAGCAGCCAGCTGAGAGGCACTGCTGCAGAGGGAAGAATCCCTTTCTGCTGCCATAATCTCCTCTGAGCTTCAAAAGGTGTGTTACTCCTTCAGAGAGGAGATGTTTCCTTTAGAGAACCGTCCATCAAACTTAGTTCTGCGCTACATGGGTGCTTATCACAAAGCTTTGAACATTCAAGAAACAAATTTGAAAATTCCCCGCGTACTTCCGAATACCTCACAAACTCTAAAGTGAAATAAACAGAGTAGTGTCTGCCTATATTCCAGGTGACTATTAACATCAGTAAAGTAGTAGCCAAGCTCACTGCTAAGTACAAGTGTTTCCACAGTGACAATTATTTCAAACTTGCAGTCTGAAGTGGCTAGAATTTAATTAATAACAGCTGGTGATGGATCAGGAGAAATGAATATGCGCTCACACTACCTTAGATAAATGGGCTCTTTGGGAGTTATTTGGCAGTCAAATTTAACTTAATTAGTAGTGTATGTTGATCTGATAATGAATGTGCTATGGAGTAAGAAGGTAGCGGGTTTTGTGGTTTTTGGTTTTTTAAAACCTACATTTCAAATGAAAAAAGGCACTTCAATAAATGAGGTTTGGGTCTGTTATGCTCCATTAGCCCATGAAAATACTTACAAATTTTAAGAGAGATTAATACACAAAATAATAGAGCTAAAGTAACGCAGGTTGTACAAAATATCTTAAAATGAGATGGGTTAGATTCTATTGATAATCCAAATATTGCCTTTAATTACAATTCACAAATTAAATAGTGTCCTGAAATATTTTTTATTAAAGAGTAATTTAACAAACAGAGGAAAAAGAGCTCCACCATTTTTGTGCATACTTCAGTATGACATACATGAATTGTACGTTTTCATTAATAATAGCTCTAAAAGTATTTGAGCCCAACAGAAGAGAAACATTCATGGATATGTTATGCTATCATATACTGAGATCTAAAAAATGGTAAAAATGAGAAGCCAAGAGTAACCTTATTAACTGAAATCATGGTTAAGAAGAAAAAAATATAAGAGCTATATAAGCATTAAAAAAAAATACCCTGTATGTTTCCTTGTAATTCAGTGATTAGTGTTTATATCTACCATAAAATTTAGCACCCTTACACAAGATATTAAAAATTGACAAACAAAACACATGAGTTTTTATACAACAAAAGATATTAAGGAGAATTCATCTCTTTCCTTTTTTTTTTTTATTTTTATTTTGCATTTAGGGCTTTAAATCTGCTTAAAAATGAAAAAAATACTTTAGACTGAATTTTCAGCTATCTGAAGAACTCCAGTTCTTGCCCTTTAGAGTTTGGATGATACGAATGTTAAACACAGTCAGTTTGTGTATAATTATATAAATAAGGCCAAATAGAATTTTGGTATTGAAACATTAATTAGCTTTTTGTATTGCAATTATTGAAATCCCTGAGGAAATTATGTTCAGAAAATCTAATTACAGCCTGGCCTTTCTCCAAGAAATTCAAAATTAAGAAATGCTTTCAGTCACTCCTGTTGTGTTTGATCTGATTTGTCCTCATTTTTTGGACTTGGGTTTTGCTATCCATATTCAAAATAATGAACACCTACCCACAAAGGCAATGTTATTCATTCTGTGAGAGTACTCTTGTCAAGGAGCATATATTTGTATAAGAATTACACCAGTAACATCTTACATGTTTCTTCCAAAAAGGAGAACATTAAAGGGTTTTGGTTTTTTTTCCACAGTATTGCTAATCCCAAATTGCTTATAATGAATTTTATTTGCTCTATCACAAATTTTTAACACAGTTTGTTGTAAACCCATATCAAAGTAATTAAATTACATAGAAAAAGACTAAGAAGCCCTCTAAGAGTCATTTTTTAAACTTAGTGAGGAATTTTGAGAAATAAAACTATAGTCTTTGATGAAATACAACTTCAACTTGTCAGCACATGCCAAAGAAAGAAGAAATGGCCCCAATGAAGTCTGTAGGAATTTTGCTGTTGACATACAATCACATTTTGTATTTCCCAATAAAGAGGCAAGAAACATAAGGCTGGTTTTGCAAACCTAAATGGAGGCAAACTGCAGTTCCTCTCTGGCCTGGGTAAGCAAGCCTGCATTGCACATTTTCTTTTGGCCTTGTGAGGTGATAATTCACCCTTTTGGGGTTTTTTTAATATATTTTAAGCAGGACTACACGTAGTGTTAATCTGGTCAGCTAAAAGGTGTTGTGCGTGAAAGGGAGACAAAGAAGTCACATACAAAAAATTTCGCCCACCTACGTAGTTTTCCAGCCTTTTCAAAGTAGAAACTCTGATACGTCACTAAAAATAATCAGAGAATATTCAAGTTGCTAAATATTTAGAGGGGTTTGAATCATCCTGTTCAACGCTCTCTAAGCTAATACTGCATGAAATTCTGATGTGGGCTTCTGCAGTTTTCTGCAAATTAAAGTATGCAAAATGAATGGGAGAGCATTCGTCATTTTGGCATTTCCATTGTTTGTTCATATGCCCAGCAATAGAGTATGGAATCCATTTCCCCATCTAATCTTGGTGCCTGAGCAGTGTGAATAACATCAAATGTTAGAATATATCTGTTATATAAACCTGATCGCTCAGTAATTTGTCACTAAGTGTCTACCAGCGGCTAAAGCTGAAATGCTTTATAGCCTTCCACATTCCCATTTCCTTTGCTGAATCTCATCAGGACCTTCACATTAGTAAATGAAGCCTATAAAATTTGAGATAAGAGTAAAGGATACCTGAGCTAAGATACTTACTGAGTAGAAACTGCATAAGAGCTACATTCTTTTAAATGACTGTATTATGTGGCTTCTCAAGTCTCATGCAGTAGATTTGATCCTTTCCTTTAGAGCTTTGAATTTCTGTGCTAAGTGGTGCATCACTAGACTGATTTTTAAAATGGCATATTGAAAGTGGGATGTGTCTCACCCAGAAACCAGTAAAGAACTTCATTTTGTTCAACAGTGATTGCTGCCTCTAACCAAGAGCATTACTGACAAGCTCTAAAGAGTATCTTGACATATTCCCTTTCATTCTGATAAATCATTGCTGAGTTAAGAGGTTGTTGCAATTATGAGCCATGAAAAACAGGGGAAGGTGGAAAGCCAAAAACTATTAATGAAGCGTATTTCGTTGACAAATTCAGGCCTCCTGACTTCATTTAAGCCCAATATTTTGGTGCCCTTTCTCTGGGGAGATGGTCCTTCAGGGAGGAGATATCGATGGGGGTTGTTCTGTGCCAGACCAGAAAGCACAGAAGTCACTGTAATCTCGACAAAACTGAAAGCTCAAATAGTGTATGGAGAGCAATTAAATATTGGCTGATTGTTTCCTCTCCCCTCCAAAACCCAACCAATCTAAGTTCTTCTGTGCAAACTGCACAGATTCTTAGCTAGAAATCTCTCATTATGCCTTAGCTTAATGACTTCATAATATGTGGTGGCAATAGCTTCTCACTATTAGTATGAGAAGCAAATCAAGCTTTACCCCTAGCTTAACACAAGAGATGCCAGGAATCTTTACTCTGACTTTGCCTAAGACTCTCTACAGTCATTTGACCTCTCTGCTGTATTGTAAAATTCAAGGACCTGCAGTGTGTCATGAGAGCTGCAGTGCAATGAAAGAATGTGTGTACTGGGAGGACTGGCATAACCAGCTCCATGGATGCTTTCAACTGGCACTGGGTTGTCTGAAGAAGAAAGGTTTGCACCGTTGTACCAAAGAGAAAATTGAAATACTTGTCAAAGATCAATTTTGTGAAAATTGCTTTTTTTCTATTAAATTGTTTTCCCAATAAATCTGAACTGCTTTAGCTCTGACTATCCGATTTTGTGTTAAGTATGTTATCACGGTTAGAATCAAAAAGATTGTCAGTTCATTTTTGTAATTTCAAACAAATTGAAATACTTTTATGCTAACATATCACTCAAATTATTACTCAAAATCATGGATGATTAAACCCCCTTTAAGACAATTTAGGGTGAGGGGAAGCCTGTGCACTCGTGAAAAAAATACCTTGGCAAAAAGATGTGTTTTCTTTGGTATTTCTTTGCAGGAACAGTTTTTATTTCTTTTTCTTTCATTAAATATTTTTTACATAAAGCAAAAAAAAAATTATTGAAATTGACACCTGAATAGAACATGTTCATAAAATGTTTTATAAACCAGAAACAATGTAATCTTGAAAATAGGCTGTGTAACAGGAAGAATGGAGGAATGTTAATAATACCAGCTTTGCCAGCTGCAACAAGGAAAGAATCCAAGTCCAAGGATGTCAAGTGCAATTGACTGAGTTCTACTTTCAGTGGAAAAAAGATCCTCCTTTCACATTCCAAACTTTATGACATAAAATAAGATCATATAAATGTATATTTAAGGGCTGGTTTAAATTGGCATAATGTTGACCTAACTGACTCTTGTTTGGTTAGTATGAAGTTTAAAATATATATTTTTATAGAAAGGGCATCATAAGATCTCAAATACATTAACGTTAAGTTTCTACAGAATTTTTTTTACATGTTTCTCATTTTGCTAACAAACAAAAAAATTGTGGTGACAACGTTTGTGGCACATGGCATATGGTCAGTTGCTACTAGAGACCTATTTATTCTCATGGTAAGGACAATTTAAGCACAACAAATGCCCTACTCAGTATGCTCAGCTTAATCAAGCCATAAGAATATGTTCCTTATAACCCCATAGTGCATTTCAGCTGTGCAGAACTGATCTAAAAATCATAGTATTATTCGGTAGAGACAAAAAAAAAAGTTCAAAAATCTTAGAATGTCTTTCATTCTTTATTTGTTGTAAAAAGCCTTTTCATCTTGGTGAATTTTTATATACTGCCAACTTTTTATTTGATCAAAATGATACGTTTTAAGAAACTAAGATAAATTTCGCAGAAGTAAGAACTATGAATAACAAAGGAAATGTCCTTTCAATGCAGAGTTAGCAAGATTCCACCAAAGTAAAAGCTTATCTTTTCAAAAACTGAAGTTTGCAGCTCCTTGCGGTTCTGTGTTTGAATACTAGAACCAAGTTGGCTGTTTAGCTGCTGGATACTTGTTTATCCTTCAAAATTCTTTGAAGATTTCTTTTGGGGAATGATTTTAATGAAAGATTCATTTCCCTGAGTTTAAGAGCAAGTGAAATATTCCATTCTAAATCCAAATGGAAGAAAAAGAAAATACAATACCAGATTTGGAGAGAGATAACAGAGAAAGGACTTGGTAGAAACCAGTTGCATGCCCTGGAATTTACTTGATAAATATCAAAACAGAGTGAGGATAGAGTTATAAGATTCCTATTGCTCTCTTTAATGACTCAGTTATTTATGTTATTGTTGGTAGGTCGAGTTTGCATGCAGAGAGACAGTGCCACCTCTGTTTTCTCTGACCTGATTGTAGTGCATGTGACATAACATGGCATAGGTGGTTGTGTCCCCAGCAGTCCTCTCTCCTCCCATGTGCAGTAATGCCAGCCCTCAGCCCAGCACAAGGAGGTGGAAGGAACCAGCAGCCCCTGGTGATGAGGCACAGCTTGCTGCCCTGTGCCTGAGAGGCTGTTCTGCCCCGAGTGTGTTGACTGAGAGACTGAGGACGCATCTCCTGTCACTTGTCCTCCTTTTACTTTAAAGTAAAAAGGTCTTGTCCAACCCATCTCTGTCCCTGGGGATGGGCAGCCCTTGATGGGGACTGCCACTGTAGGTGCTAAGTTTCTTTTTCTCTCTCCAAACTCTATCAAGCCCGATAGAGCTTTGCAGGATGTTCCAAAGCTGATTGATATGAGCTGAATTGGTACCACTGGCTTATAGTCACTATTATCATGCACTCAGGGTGAAGCATCTATTTTATCACTTGAATATTTAGCTGAAAGTTGTGCAAAGCTGTGTTTTCAACCTGAAAAAGACACATGGATGGTTAGTTATAGCTATACCACGTTTTATCTTGCCTGAATTAAATGTAATTAAAATTGGATTTTTCTTAGCTGTTTGGTTTCAGCTTCCAAGAGAAAGACTCTTCTCCTGGCTTGCAATGCTGCTCATTGTTTTTACATTTCACTAATTAAGCATTTAAACTAACAGCCCTATTCTTTTCCATACTGAAATTCTGTAAAATTCTCATTTCTGGGTATGGTTCTTTTCCATGGAACTTAGTGAAAACTGTGTGAAGTTTTCATTTTTACCTCATTTCGCCACTTTTCCACACATCTGTATAAATAGATAACAAAATCTTTTCTTCCTAAATACTGATGCATACATGCCAGAGTAGCACCTGTGTCTCCACACACTTGCCTGCCTTTTTGCTAAAATAAGAATGAATTTTGATTTTTTAGTAAGATTTTTTGCATGTTGTGTTATGGTTTCTAATGGGACATTGTCAGATTTCCAGTTTCTTGATTATGCACTGATGGCATCAAACCAGGAATGCAGGTACCCAAATATCCTTTCTATCTCCTCTTTTAATATGTGGACATCCTATGTTCTGGAAATATGTTCAGAAGTAATGCTGTTGCTGAAAATTTGTTTCAGAGTCAGTTTACATGTATCGAACATTTTAATTTTAAAAATCCTGTTCCCGTGGTAATTATTATAAATACAGCATCAATTTAAATGATTGCTTGTTGACAGATTGTGGCCATTTATTTTTATCTGTTATTGTTATACTGTTCCAGGACATCTCAGCAGGTTTGCAGGGCTTCTGTTTGTGAGATAGAAGGCCTATCATCACTAAACTTTTGATGTCACAGGCATTTTATGATGGAAAAGATAGACTGGTCTGGGTTAGGAAATGGAAATGTGTTTCAGTCAGTCATCAAATGTGTCAGTATTCTCCATTCATCAGAGCAGATATTTAATTCTGAGATAGCTCAGCAGTTTTTCATCCCTTTCATGCCTCTTCTAAAAACACTTGTCTCTGACCAAACGTGTGTTTTGGTTTAAATGTCCTTCTGTTTCTGGAGAGCCTTGTTTTTCTCCTGTCACCGTGTATCAACTACCACAACCCAATTTTAACAAATAAATAGGGGGAAGGGCTGGGAACAGAGTTACGGGCAGCAAATGTCAGACATTGTCTGTACCAGTGTGTGATTCTTCACTCCTAAGATATATTGGTTTCCTGCACTACTCATTTTGACTCTCCAGGATACCAATGAGGTCTCTTCTCAATTCCTGTGGCTGCAAAATTCCTGTAACTTCCAGGCCATAGACCTTCTCTTCATCTGGTGTAAGAATGAGGAAAAGGGATTTTTCCTGAGTCTTCTTTTCATTTTGTACCTGATTTCCTGACCATCATTTCAAAGCAGAGAACTTCTCCATCTTATGCTTATGGACTGGACCAGCACCAAGGTGTCTTAAGACTGAAGAAATGTAGAGAACAGCTCAAGATCCCTCTTAACATATTCTTATTATCCTAGTTGTACTTCAAATCTTGTATAGAACTGCAGGAATCAGTCATATATTTTTCAATGGTGTTAACCATGCAATGAAACACCAAAGAGGGGGACAATTTATTCATAGTGTGACTTGTTTTTTGCTTATGTTGCAGTAAATAGGAATCTTTCCAGGGACATGAATGACATGCTAGTGCATAGCTACTATCAAATGGGAAAAAGTACAGAGAATTTGAATAGTATCATTGCTATGAATATAAGATGCTTACCCATTTTGTTTATTTAAATATTCAAAACCAAGATGTGAAAGAAAACCTTCCTAACTAGACAAGAAAGGCAAGTAAATTTGTTGTTAAGTCATTAATCCTCAGTTGCTGCAAGTCATCTTTGCTCATGAAAAACAGCCAAATTCTGCAGACCTTACAAGACAAAAACCTTTCTCTATAACTCATGTTCACAAGCACTGTAGCATAAACAGAACCCCCACTTCTGAGCATTTCTTCACTGGCCCATGTAATTATGTAGAGCCTTTTTGATGGAAGTTAATATTTATCCTAATAGTTATGGATCTCAATGCATTTTATGTGACATAGTATCTGCACATTTGCTTTGGCCTTAAAAATTATCTTTATGAAAGACATTTCTTTTTCTTATTTTTTTACACCAGTGAACTTAGACAAAAAAAATTAAAAAAAAAAAAAAAAGAATATCATTGCAGCTGTGGAAATGGTTAAATGGTTTAATAAAGCCTTCTCAGTACCATCACACAGCATGAAATTGTCCCAACATATAGCACTGCAGTACAGGTTAATAACTGGAGAATGGGTCTATACCTTTAGACTGCCAGTAAAGCAATATCCAGCCTCAACAGTAGGGGAGTCATGATGCCCTTATCTCCCTGAAAACAGCCCCCAGTCAGTAGGAGCTCTAACGCCAAACCCTGGGAGTTGCTGCTTAAAGCTGTTTTTCATCCTGAAGTGATAGATGGAATCAGCTTTGAAGCCTGTTTTGGCTGACCTCAGAGGAGTAAATTACCTTACACTTTGAGGCAGCATGACTCACTGTCTGACTGTTTGCACAGCACTTGCAGTTTTCACCTACCTGGGAAGGAATCATTGAAATCTGGCAATTATTGTGACATCTCTCATCTGACAACCAAGCACTGGTCTTCAACCAAGATGCTACAGTTTATGTACCTACTCTTTGAAATTTGTAGTTTCTTTAAGTGGTCACTAAAACCATGAACCCAGAGTTATTTTTCCAGAGATTTTTTTCTGGGACAAAATTATTCAGAATTAGTTCATAGCATTTTGTCTGAAATGGAGATACTTATGTGCATTTTGCTGACACATATGTACTTAGAGGACTTTTTATTTTTCTAGATCGTTACAGTCAGTGGTGGGGGGCTTGTCTGGAGTTTTACTAATGGAAATTGAATACAAAGCTCATGGATATAAGTCTACCAGTCATTACAGATATCCCCAAACATCTTATACAAAAATGTCACACAAAAATGTTAACAGGATTTTTTAAACCTTGGAAACCTTTAAAAAGTATTACATAGATAAAAATTAAATATATAATCATAGATAAAATTTGAGTTTCGTAAATTATTACACATTACTTTTTGATAAATTATTGTAACAAAGATGTTATTTCAATGTGAAATCTCTTCTAAACTGTATAACTGAAATACCTCTAGGTGTGCTAAACCCTGCATGTGTTCATTATATATCTTGTAAATTATATATCAAGGTCTAAATGTCTGCAAACTTAAATAACTCTTATGCAGGACTTTTTCCTCATAAAAGTGTGTATCAGATCAAAAATAATATTCAGTCAAAATTGGACTTAAACAGAAAGCCATGCTACCTATTGAATTATCACAAATGTTTGTTTTTGTAAAGCATATGAACATGTACAGCATCTTGGAAATCTCCTTACACTCTCTGTGTGATACATTTGTCTTTTTTGAGTTGCCCAATGAATATTTTATTTCTGTTAGTCTTTTCTCAATGATTGTCTGTGTGACAATCTTTTCATTTCTCATAGACCATACAAGATTATTATTCTCTATTACTCAGATGTCTCTGATATACAAATAGTTGTTGACTACTAGGCCCAGTATTCCTGATCATGTGTCAGAAAAAAAATGAATGCCAGATGCCAATCTGTTCTAGGTCAGCATAGTTTTGCCAAAGAGACCTCCAAGTGTTTTTGCTGAAGAGATATTTTTATGCCTACCCTACCTAGCATGCCAAAAGTGTTTACTTCACCACAGCCATTATTCTGTACTTGTAAGACCTGATATCATAAATTCAACAGCTCATAATTATCATTTTAATGTGCTAAGTGGTTTTCATTTGAAGCCTGTTCTTATCATTCTAAAATTTCCTTTGCTTAGCAGATGTTTTGTTTTTTTATCCCAAGCTGTGACTTCATTTCTTTTGTGCTGGCATTAGGGCTATGTGCAAAACAATATCACTAGTGTTTGCTGTGCACTAAATCTCGTGTCTTGGAAAGTGCAGTAGACGCTGCCACACCATAACTGGAAGCTTCTTTCCTGGGGACAGGCACTTTGGGCACAAAGACATAAAGGAACAGTTCCTGACCCGGATGATCACAATGGAAGAACTATGGTTACCACACTATTGCATCATTATACCAAAATGTAGATGCATTTGACAAGTTTTCCATAAGGTGATAAGCAGTTCAGGCCTTTCATATTCACTATGTCCATCTGTACACTGAAAAGTGAAGAGCAAGAAGAAAATCTGCCTAGCAGTTCACATTCAGTGGTGTTAATGAGTGTTGTTAAGTTGAAAGCCTTCATATCTTCAAATTCTAATTCAATGAAAGATCTTTGTGTCTGAGATTTTTTGCTTGCTCATTTGTAAAAGGAGAAAAATCTCTGCATGGATTTTGATGCACAATTTAGGCATATAATTTATTGTAAGTAGTAGCAGTCCTGATTAAAATATTGCCTTATTTCCTTATTATCATCTTGATGCGTGGAATAGGACAATTGTGATTTGACAAAACAGTAAGTCCAGTCTGAAAGTGCCACTGCTTAAAAAGAAATGCCATGGCTCTGTGATTCAGAATGCTGAGCTGGGACATACTCATTAAAATAGTTCACATTTGTTCAAAATATTTTGATAGGTAGCTTTGTAAAGACAAACTTAGGATACCAAGTTAGGTATCCTTTGGGCAATATAGCACATCAGGCATTGCCTGGTCTCCAGTCACGGGCATAATGCTAAGTTCAAGGCTAACATGAACACCCTGGGCTGTTTTCTCACCTGCCCACTGTAAACAAGCTCATATTCTGAGGCCTGATCTACACTCAGTCTGTGGGATCCACTGAAGCATCTGTGCCTCAGCGGCACCATGACCCAAATCTCCATTTTGAATTTTTCTCCTTGCTGTGGCTCGGGTCAGCGTTCAACAACGAGACCTCCAGCAGGGGTGCAAGAGCTGACGCACAAGTTTTGGAATGAAAATGTAACTGGATCCCAGCTTGGAACCCATCTAACGTTTAAATTGGCCTAAATCTGTCAGTCTGCCTTCCAGATGCAGATTACTGCTTCCTCAATATTGCAGGGGGTATGTTTCCTTCGGGCTCTGGAGGCTTTAAGTCCTTAAACAGAAGCCAGCACTGATACTGATATGATTATAGCAGTTCATGCAAGCTGAAGGTGGGACTCCTGGGAAAGCAGATAAGTGCCCTGAATTGACACCAGCTATGAGAACAGTGTTGGTACAGGAATACTTTAAATATTGCTACAAAGCTCTCAGTCCTTCTCAAGGCCGTGTGTCTCAGCAAAGGCTTCATAAAACAATGTGAGTAGTTCCAGAGATCCATATCTATGGGGTTTTTTTACAGACCATATCCATGAAAATCTGAGCATTTTAAAAATTTTGTGAAGGTTGCTTTTTTTTTTTTTTTTTTTTTTTCATTAGGGGTTTGATAGCATTTCTCAGTTCTCAAAGTTTACGTTGTGAAGCAGGATCACTGAACTGGCACAGACATAAAACAGTTTCTTGTATGGTGGAAGAGAGTGGTATATACGGTATATACAAGGAAATTATTTGGAATAGCTGTTTTATCTCTAAGATTAGTTTTTTTCCTCACCGAGAAACCGGATGATTTGGAAAAATATTATACATAACCACCATTGTATTTTTTTGTACATGACTGAGATAAAGGGTGTCTTTCATTAAACATTACTAATGTATGATTCTGAAATCAAGCAAATAATTATTATTTAATTTCTTATCATAACTCCTCAGAAAATTGTTAATATTAATTGTTTGGCTGTTTCATTTTTACTACCAACACTTCTTTCACGAATGTGAAATTCCAGTTTCATCACTTCACTTGAAAATCTTTTTCCTTTCAAGCAGCCAGAAACAGACAGAAAATAACAGATACCTTAGGGTGGGAAGGTGGGAGAGAAAGGATGTTATCTGAGATTCTTATCAGGAAAGGTCACTTTTCAAAAAGTGAATAATCAGTATTGTAGTATGTCCCTCCCACTAAAGCTGTGTGCCAGGATTTAAGCTTATTTTAAATAACTGCTGTATTTTCATGGCTGGAGAGTTTCAGTTTGGTCTTGAGCTTGATCATTTTAGGAGAAAGAGGAAACGATTAAACTCTTCCTACTTCTGATTATTAATCACTTAAAAACAGCACATTGTACATACAGCATATCTTATAGATACTAAAAATTAGCAACCTTACTTTTTGATCACACTGTAGCAGGGCTATATAGTGTCTTATTTATTTGACCTAGAGGAGGAAGTGTGTTTAATATCATAGACTCTTGCAATGCTATGGAAAATAAAGAGGGAAGAAGATGAGGTTCTGTTTTATACTGGCTCCAGCCAAAATGAAGCATCTTGTTCTCTGCCCTGGAATGTTAATAAAAGCACTGTAGTGACAATAATACAGCCTTTTCCAGGATGGAAGGAACAGAAACGTGTGTTCTGCCTTCTGGCGAGAACAATGGTGAGGCATTTTATCTGTCAAATCTGTCTGTATGTGCAATGCTTCTAGAAACATGGTATCAGTGTACTGAAATGGGGGAAATTTAATTTAACAACTCTACAAACCAAAAATGACAAAAACAGAAAGCATATTCCAGAGTATATGTGTAGATTTTAGAAAAAGGGAGAACATCAGTGATGTCCATTTTATATCCATCATCTAAATATTAAGTAGTTTTTAAATGTGTGTATATAATATACAGGGTGCCCAAAGAAGAAATTGACTTTTTAAAGACACTATTAAATGGATGAATTTGGATAGAAGTTTTGCATATTAAAAACTATTATAGGATCTTTTCCAGTAAATTAGAATTTTAAATACAAATTTTCCAAATTGTTTGAGAGGCCCTACTTTATTGCCTTGATGTTATGAGATAGCGACCACAGGTAATGTCACATTTTCAAATATTTTGAGAAGTACAATCACTGAAATCCAATAATTTAACACACTGATAACATTTTAAAATTATATTACATTTCTAAAATGTTTTATTTTAGAGAAAAAAAATCTAGACAAAGGTTTGTTATTATTTGATTG
>WAAE01002960.1:0-15120 GCA_013400495.1 Nicator chloris
TTTGTTCAGTTTCGTTTATGCAGGCCATGCATTTTGGAAAACAATAGTTTAACAAGATTCTGAGAATTCCAACTATCATTAAATATTATAGAACTTTTCCAATGTTACAGCTCTCTCATTAGATTAAATTTATCAAGGATTACTATGAGAAAAATCAGTAGCAAGCCTCAGAAACAAAAATATACCTAGAAATTCTGAAAATAATGTGGCTAGTATTGCTATTTCCCTTTCAAAGGGTATTTCTCATACAGAAAGGAATACTGAATCCTTTTTCCTTTGAACTTCAGGTGATTGTTCACCATATCAACCTCCAAATGTGGTCAAAGAGCCATTTGAAAACATCTCAAGCATTAATCTCCCTAGTCTGTATCTTTTAATTGGAGCATATTTGACTTCACTTGAAAGAAATGGAAATAGACTTGGCTGGTGTAATAATATGTTTCAGATGACAGTAGACAACAAGCTTGTGGAAAAACAGAGGTTTCAAAAAGGGTCCTATTATTTAGTGTGAGTGGTATTAAAATAGAAGCAAAGTGCATTTCTTTTTAATCTAGTAATTTATGCGCTTCAGGAAGAGATTGGACAGTGACAGCAGACTGTATGTAGCTGATTAGTGAGCTCTTAACCTATGTCAGTTTCTTCAGGTTGTTCTCTGCTGATGGTCTGTAATTCAGAAGAATTTCTCCTAGCAATGTCTAAGAAGAATATGGGAAAAAAGTTCTCTGAAATAAAAACAATTACAGTAACAACAATAAAATAGAAAACAAAATTATGACAATGTTATTAAAGTACATGTCCCTTTGCAGATAGAGTGCCTTCCAGAAGGGAATTTTTTTTGCACTGCTATTCAATGTGGAAAAAAGGTTTTCACAAAATTTTTGTAACAGCTGTAATAATCAAAGAAATGAGAGGCAGAAAAAACTGCAGGATGTTTTTTGTATGTTCAATTTATTTCGTGAAGACCAGAGCCATTTTATTTATTTTTTGTCCTTAAAGAAATTTTAGGCATCAAATTATGTAAGCAGTTGAAATATCCTAAAACCCAGTAAAAAGCAGCAATCATAAAGGACAGCAATAAACATTAATTTCTCCAGTTTATGAGTGGCTGGCTCTGGCTGAGTCTGCCTGTATGATCATGTCCAATCTCCAGGCTAGAACAGACACTCTGAGGAGGTGAACCAGGATTAGCGCTGAGGTGCCTGTGATCTCTGTGTTCCCCTGACTGCAGAGTGTGCCACAGTGCAGAAAGTTCTGTTCTTTGGCTAGGAACTAAGGGAGAAGCAGAAGGTGGGGAATGTGGAGGTGGACAAAAAGATAAATAGCAGAGAACAGGGCAAAGATGAGCATTAAAAAATCTGCTTATTCATGCAATGCTACACTCTCAGGAGTGGAGTAAAGTCTAGGTATGGCAGGAGAAGAAACAGCACCAAGACTCAAGAGCAGTGTAATATATAGATATTTGTCAGCTATTTCCAGGCTTTTATATGCTCATGAGCTCTTCATCCAGGCTACTAATAATCTCCACCAGCTGTATGAACTGAATATTTCCTGATGATTCATCAGCTGCTGACCCTTTGTGAGCCATTATCCTCAATGAAAATAGTTGCAGACACAATTATGAATAAGCTGTTGAACTGACTGCATGTGAACCAGTTCAGATAGAATCCTAGGACATTAAGTTGTATCACTGTCATAACTCACTTAGGATTTCCAGTTTATAGCAAGAGTTGATGTATCAGCTCTTTGTACATGTCTTTGACACCCCATGGTACCTCAAATGGTGATACATGTCTGTGTTTAATCAGCTGAATCCCAACTAAGGTGTCTGCTTCAAATTGAGCTGAATGTCTTTCTAGGGTGTTCCAGCTAAATCATCATTTACTAAAGAGGAAGTTTAGAAACTGACACACCTACATTAGGTTACAAAAATTCAAGTTTCATAATTTGAAATGAAAATCCATCCTTAATCTCTCATGGCATATAAGGTAAATTTTATCATTGATTTAGGTAGCTGTGATCTTCTCCTTTGACTAGAAATAAAAAAAAAAAAAAACCAAAACAAAACAAAAACAAAAACAAAAACAAAAACAAAAACAAAAACAAAAACAAACCCAACAAACCAACCTGCTGCTTCATTATGGTGTGTACTGAGAAAAGGATATTTCTGAGACTACAAAGCAGGGGGCAGCTCCTCTGTGTATGTGAATTTATCAATAAAAATTATGAAAATATGTTAACAGACTAGAAAGCTCAGCAACTGCAATCAGAAATCACAGTCCAGCTGAAAATACTGAACACTGTCAATCTATCTTGCTGTCATTGGGATTCATTTGGTGCATTGATGCTGTACTCAAATGAATAAGTTATACAATATGGGGGGGGTGTGGTCTTTTTTATAGTAAGCATCCGGTATGTTTGTGTCACTGCTTACTAATAAAGTGAGAACGGTTCCAGCTTTTCAGGATGTGTACTTACTCCAATTTCTGAGCTTCGAGCAGAGAATGCCTTTACAATTTAGTTCTGTATTCAGTGGGTTGGAGCAGTTTGGATGTGTCTTGTAGCACTGCACAGAGTAAGCCATTCCAGGTGAAAAGCTTACAGCTGCAAAGCAGTCTGTGTTTGAGGACTGAGATTTAAAATAGGGCAAGTCCAGTGACAAATATGTAGAGCTTTTTTTGAATAATAAGATGTGTTCTGAGAACCATAATTGCAGTGGTTGTCAATTCTCAGAATCTAATGGGGTTTTTTTTAGCATCCTAGCCTGTTTTATACTGCCTTTTAGAGAACGGGTTGCTTAGTCTATAATGTTTTTCTTAGTTTCTGTAAAAATGAAAGTTATTGCTGAAAACAAAATATTAAAGGTTCAAAACAGAGCTAGCTTATTGTTTAAGAGTTGATTGATCATTGCCGTACACACAAATGGTAGCTAAATATCTTCAACTATTTTAGGAATTTAAAAAAGAGGAGGTGAGAAAGCCATAAGAAAGGCTCTCTGAACAGTTTATTCTATTTTTTAATGCAATCAACCCAATAAGTTTTATTTATGCTGTTTAAAACGGTATAGTCATGAAGCTTTCCTACTTCAAGTATTATAATGACATTGCCAGTTTATTAATGTTGAGGGGTTTTTTTGAGCTTTTACTTTTCTGTAATGAAGAATGTGGATAATATTTAAAACTGCTGAAAATTTTTGTGGAATCTGGTGCAGTATTTAGTTCTTTTGCCAATTTTTCTAAAGAGTTTATCAAGGGGTCTAAAGAGTTTTTATACTAAATTGATAATTTTGAGGTTTTATTGTTTACTTATGGAACATTATGAATAATAATAGGATAGTTTCCTGTTTGCTGGTTGTGAAGGAATGAACAGGCTGCATGGAGCAAAGTATTACCAGGGGGTTGAGGAAGATGGTCCTTCTCTTGTAATCAGCAATCGTGGTGCCACACCTCAAGCAGTGTGTCCAGTTCTGGGCCCCTCAGTGCCAGGGACACACAGACATACTGGAGAGAGCCAGAAAAATATTTAAGGGACCAGAACATCACTCCTATGAGGACAGGCTAAGAGAGCTCTGTATGGAATTATGTATGTAATTCCTGTCTGTTTTGATTACTATAAACGTATATGTACATTTTACCCACCCAAACACTCTTCATCATTCCAGATTTATGTATACCAAGACAGTAAAAAGCTGACTTTATTATGGCTTTGGACTAAGCAGACACAGAAGGAGAAAATTACTGTCATACTACTTTCAGATAACTAATCCTAGCCTTTTTTTGTTGTATGGTGGAGGATCCCTTCAGAGAACAGAGAAACTAGATGTTCAAATAGCCTTCTGAATGACTACAGGTAGAACTCTCCATTCACTAGATGTGAATTCAGAGAAGAATTCATCTAAATCAGACATTTCAATTAGGTATCTGCCTTTAAAATTTTTTTTTCTCCCTAAGTTTATTCCCAAATACTGGCTGGTTAAAAAGGGACAATGTGACTGTTTTCTTTTTTGCATATGAACTACAGTAAATTTTCATACTGTGATTTACAAAAATATGGTTTATTCTATTTAGTAAATAAATGGAAAAATAGATGTGAACGGAAATAATTGTGAATACATCATTTGTAGCTGCACTTCTTCATGCACAAGTTATAGCATATTTACAGACCAAGGTAAAACATACTGACTACTGTCAAGTAACTTACATGATGTAAATATTAAAGAAGACTATGTTCAAAATAGTGTTTATAACATTTACCTTATTTTTCATAAAAACAAGCAAGTCTTCAGTATCCAATTATATATGCAGTGTTAGAGGATAATCTCAAGTAAAATCAGTGAACAGTTAAAGTGTGAAATGACTGGCAGTAGATGTTCGTGTGGATTGCCACAAGGATCTGTTAACAGGCATATTATATGAAATTAAAATGTCAGTGTTTCCCATTTGCTGTAATGAAAAGCATCACAAGGAGTTTTAAAAACATCAGGCTTGTTATGCCATGCTAAGAAAAAAAAAAAGAATAAAAATAATAGCCCTTGGTTTGCACAATGAAGGCAAAAAATTGGAAGTTTACTGTAAGGAATTCTGACAACGTTGCGTCTGCTTTCAGTGATACTTTTGCCTTTATCTATTGAGAGGAAATATTTTATATCATTATATGTACCAACTTCGAAGTCTTCTAAGCATATATTATGAGCAAAAGTTTTATTTGCTCATATTTCATACCATTTGTTACATTTATCGTGAGTTGCAAGAGGAGACTAAATGTGTTCACAGCATAAACCTTGGCAAATTTCAACAAAAGAAAATCAATACGTTTTTTTCACAAGGCTTTTAAAAATAGGCTTTATCCGTGAAGATTTTACTGAAAAGATTAGTTCCATATGAATAGTTTGTTCCATTGATGTAATTTCAGTTTTATCTTGTACTTTGATCTAGCAGAAAGCTCTCAAAAAGATGACAGTCACTTAGGGAAATCTAGTGTCATGAAGATATTACAAGTCAAGGTAATTTCTTAAGAGAAACAAGTGTTCTTATATGCTGATAAAGAAATAGTTTAACAGGTAGGGATTGAGTTTTCAATCCAAGAATTTATTAGTCAAATGGTTATTGAATTGCTTAATAATTCAGAACATATTAAAGTTAATATTAAGGAAATATTCCTACACAGAAAATGCATAAAGAACCTTTGCTGAGCAGCAGCCACTTATGATAAGTTGACTTATTACTGTAAAACTTTGATTCACTCCTGTAGACTAGAAAAGGGCATCTTAAGTGAGATTCGTAATGACAAACCTTGCTGAGACAGCTGATGAAAATAGGCAAATACCTGTTGCAATGACATTCCAGAAAGAATGACAGGATCACTAATGAAAGCATTAATGCTTTTTGCAGTTCTTTAAGCTGCCAACTTGATTCAAAAGGCATATTTGATTTTTATTCCTGTTTGAACCTTTTAGATTCTACTAGAATAAATTTTGAGATCTAATTTAAAATATATGGCTGAAACCTGTCAGAATACCAGAACTTTTTTATTTCCTAAATATAGGAGTCATTAATTTCCATGTATATCCTATCAATTTGTTTAAATCTCTATGACCCTTATCACTCCTTACATAGCTGTTGTCAGCTTTTTAAGCCTATAGCACTTCTACTCTGTGTTCTGGTATTACTTTAATATTGTGAAATACGTGTTATCTCTAGTCTACTCACAAGAAGAATTTATAAAGAAGTTTTCTTAAAAACACAGAAAAAGATAATACTGGTATTTTTCAGCAAAGAGCTAATAAATTTGAAATCTTGGTTTCATCATTCAAGCAAATATCTTACAGATTTCAGAGCTCAGTTCTGAATATTTTTTTCCAATGGAACATTTAAACTACCTCATAAAGGAGCAATAAATAATGTGGTTTAAAACAAAGAGTTAGCCATCACAAGCTTATTTTTACCATATTGGAACTGTTTTTAAATATTTTGGTACTGATTTGTGCTTTTACATCAATTCCTCTCAACTAAGTCAGACAAAAAGAATGGTACTTCTTTTGCTTTATTTGTTTTTAATTCTGGATATCTTCACATCTCTGAATTTATGTGAAAACCATTTATTATCATCCTTTTGAGAATCTCTGCTGAATATCTTGAAAGATCTTAGTATTCATAGGGCCTTGTAGTGCTTGTTTACTAAAATGTAATTAAGGAGAGAAGTCTGCAGGTTTGATAGAATTTGTTTTCAGATAAGTCATCAACTCTGTCAGAGTAAATTAGGCATCTCATCCTGAACTTCAGATATTTCAATTGGAACATTTATGTTGTTGGTGAAAAAGACATTTCTGTCAGGAATGTTCTATGTTTATGGCTCTAATTGGTCCAGTTTCACATTAATGCATGAAAGAATCCTTTGTCACTCTTCTATTCACAAGTTGTACAAAGAAATATGGCAAAACCCTCATTCGTCCTGTTTGCATTCATCTCAAAACAAAAAAGAAAAATAAACAATTGTGACCTTTCTTTTTTTTTGACAGAACACAATTTAAATAAAACCAATGTCATATCCAGAAAATATCAGAATTAAATGTTGTTTTCTCTTGATGTATTTGCAAAATAAATGTTAGAAGCAAGAGCACTTGAAGCAAACAAAAATGCAAAGTATTGACTTTTTCTTAACAAAAGGAGATTAAATACAGCATAACTGAATCCATCACATGGCCCATTCATTCCAATATCCTGTTTGCTATGTTACGTGAAATTGTTCTAGGAAAAGCCACTAAACCCCAAGTAACACAAGTATGATGAGATTACATACAACTTTCCAATTTACAGAAAATAACACCCAAGAACAACACTGACAATCTCTGCAAAAGCTCTAATTTGCTATAAATAAATGTTCTAAGCAAACACAAAATAAGGCCGATCCTGTTACGCATGTGAAATGAGAAAGACCATGAGAAGCATCCCATCTGTTTGCAATTTTGAGGCCTGTGTGCTCTCTTGAAAATTGTATAGCTGCTTTTTGGTGGGGTTTTGTTTGAGTCCTCCTACCTTTCTATCTGACCATCCAATTGCTCTATGCTCCATCTGGTCAAGGTAACAGGGTGATTTGTATATACTGATGTGAAAACTATGCAAGCTGTAATAAATTAAAAAAAAAATCATATAAATTTAAACCCTGTTGTACCCTAAATGACATCAAGCTCATCATTAACCCAAACTTTTCCCAAACTTAACCCAAACCCAAGTGTGATTTAGGGGGTTCTGGTATGAATCTGCTCTTTGGCATGGCCTGATCCATAATAAACCTGCACTTTTCATGGCCAGGATGATCCTTAAAACAGCAGAGCTATGTTCCAACATCATTGCCTGATCCAATAAATCTCCCAAGACACTGTCTACTATAGCATTTAAGTTTGCCCAGAACTTCTGATTCATCCCCAAAGATCAGATCAGAAAAACAAAGTAAGAGATAAGGTAGCTCATACTTTTACCGTGTAAATAAGTAGCATCAAACAAGGAAAAGTTATGTATTTATACCATGAGTATACAGAAGTATCTGTCTGCAGTGTGATCATAGGCATAACAGAAAACCACATAAAATATTAGCAGAAGCAACTGCAGTAAATATAAATAAGACATCTAAGAAGATTTCACTAAACTTTTTTCTAAATCTGTTCTAAATGTAGTTTTGCATATTAGCATTTCCATAATTTGGTTATACAATGAAACATGCTAATTTTTATTTAATTACATATGGAGAGAAAACAATTGAGTGCCAAAGTGAAAAAAAAATTGACTTTCAGTCCTTGATTAATGTAGACAAATTAATTTGAAATTAGAGCATAAGGCCTCCAAGCTTTTGAATTCAAAATATCAAGAAGGCTATATCCTGTCTTTCACAGATTATTTCAGGATACAAACCAAATTATTGCAAAACTTAGTATCTAATCAATCTGTTGTTTGCCTGGAGTGTTAAATATTTGTAGAAAATAAGGATATTTTGAAAGAAAACAAAAAGGCAGTGCCTTAAATTTAACAAAGTCCTTTGGTTCAATTGCACAATTTTCACTTCATTCATCTCTGATTCATGAAGGCCTCCCAGACCACCAACTGGTTAAAACTGTGAAAATTAAAGGGAAGCATATGTTTATGCTTTCACTGGATAGTGATGTTACTTAACACATTGTAATAATTTTATTAAAACTCTGATAAGGCTAAAATAAATGTTCAGTTAAAATAAATGAGTGCTAAATTCAATCCTCGCAGAAGCATTCTAAGCAAACAATTGGTAAAATAGCTACAAAAAATACTACAACTTTAAAAAAAATAAATTAAAAATTCAGGTTTGCTTACAGAACCATTATCTAGTTTTTATTTTCTACTTCCACCCTCAAATTCCTCCCCCAAATATAAGACTCATAAAGTTGTTTCATTACTTAATAATAACAGTAAGCATGCCACTAATATTCTAGGCATTATGCAATTTCTTAACATTTTCTCTTTGTTTAATAGCAAGGTAGATTCAAAGTCCAAGAACCTTAGTCTCAAATATTACTAGAATTCAAATAATATGGTAATTCTAGGTTGACTGGTTGTGACTTGAGACTGTACGACTGGACACTGCTATTAGAGTAAAATGTGTTGAACTTGCTGCTGTGACTCTAATTTTTCATTATATCAGTTTCAGTCAAGTTCCTTGTGTTCAACTAAAACATTCCTATATCTGTTTTTCTCTTACTAATTAAAATAAAGGGCTTATCTGCTTTCAGATGTGAAAGCACATTTTCTGAAATTACTTCTATCCTAGCATTAAAATCCATTGCTTAGTATTCCTGTCTGTAAATCTGGTTAACAAATCAATAATTTATGTTAAACAGTTTTCTTATTTAAGCCCCTACAAGGGAGCTTTTGCATCTTTTTTTCCTTTTCTTCTTTTTCCCCAATACACTCTGATCCATCTCTTTCCTTTCCATTGGTCCTTCTTCTACACATCTCATAAGAAATCTGACATGTGACCATAGTATCTTTAAAACAATCCTAGAATATTCTTTCTCCTGCATCACATAATGTCCTCTACCCTGTAGCAAGTAAGCCTCTGTGTTTTTCATTTTTCACGGTTTTTACAGGCATGAAGAATTCCTTCTCTGTTTCTCTTTTCAAACCCTATGTTGGCAATGTTTGAATTATTCTCCCTGATGGACCTAAGGGCAGCTGATTTAGTGGCATAGGCTTGCACTGGTCAGGTTGCTCAGGCTCTCCACAGCCTTTATTACTTGATAAAGGAAAATATTTTTTAATATCTGTGAGAAGTATACAAAGGGTAAAGCAAAGCATATGATCAGATTTGAGAAAAGCCTGACTTAAAATTACAGGAAGGGTAAAAATTATTTTTTTGTTACTTTATGAGAAAGCTTCTGAAAGGAATATGTTTTTATTTGTCAAAATTTTTTATTCATCTGGTCCAGAATGGGTAGATAAATGCATACTAGGCTTAAATTCAAGCAAAGCAGATTAAAGTTAAATAAATTTTTAATAGTATGAATGGGGAAACGAACAAATATGTTTTGTTAAGCAGTTAAGAAGTCTCAGCAATTGTCTTTGAAGTCGCACTCAAAATCATCAGAAATATGGTACAAATCACATTCTTTCCTTGGAGTACAAAGATGAAATAGGTGACCTGTTAAGGTCAGTACTCTATGGTTTTCAGTTTAATTTAAATTGAAATTTAATTAAGAAGAACATAATTAGAAGAAGCCAGTGGTATATCATAATTGCTGCTTTTATAAGCAATATTGCTTGTAATCTGAGAATGATTATTACAGACTGAGAGTGTGTAGTGGTTTAACACCTGCTGGGATTTAAATTCCAAATAAGATGCTCCCCTTCCCCCCTCCCCCTCCTGTGACAGAGGGACAAAGGCAGTGACTATGGATTGGGATAACAATTTAGTGAAAGTAAACAGCAATGGAGTAAGAATTGCACAGTAACAGCAGCAATACTAGTAACCAAAGTATACAGAGGAGAAGGTGCTTTGCACACAGAAGGAGTTGAGGCCTTCACTGAGTTCCGCGTGCCTGCCGGCACAAAGACAGGATGGCGGACATCCCTGCAGCCCGGCAGTGACGCGCGGCTGTTCCTGAGGGAAGACAAGATGGCGGGTGCTCTCTGCCGCCAGGGTTCCCCCTCCCTGAATCCAGGACAACAGAAAACCATGAGAAAACACCCTGAAAGCTGGAGCATCTGCGTTGTGCTGCTCGCTTTTCCGGACTGCTCTGCTGGTTCAATTCCGCACAGTGCTGCTGCTTTGGACTGCTCAGGTCCCAGTGTTCGGAGCTCTGTTACCTGTGGTTGCATTACTTTTGTCACTTACCTGAATGTGATATTTTTTGAATATGTCTTTGAAGCCAGTTTCTATCAGCTACAGGTGTAAATTGTTTCCTGACATGTTAGAAGACTCTTCAGTTGTTGATGCAATTAAGAGTTAGAGTAATCATTTATAATTGCAAAAGCTGTTCCTGTTCAAGGGTAAAATTGATGTGATTGTCAAAAGGACTGGAACATTTGTGTGTTCTGGATGCAGTAAACAAAAAATTTAATTAAAAAGCTATTAGAAAAGCAAATACTAAAAACTGTGGAGTGACATATGTCCTCTAGAAATAAGGACTTACTGAAGTTTCCTGACTAGTCTTTATTTTCAAACCCATAACATTCCATACAGTGCCTAATGAGGGAAAATAACTATTATTACAGGTCAGGACGAAGAGCTCTCAGTACCCTTAAAGCAAAAAAAAAAAAATCCCTGCTCATATCTCCAAGAAGTCTCCTACTGCTCAATTTCTGATGTCCTCCAGTTCTAAAGCAAAAATATCTAACCTGCTCCCTTCCTTCTGCTCTGGAAACCTGTTGAATTTATCAGCTTGCTCAGACCTATGTGCTAATTTGCACTGCCTGGGTACAATATCACTAATAAAAACAGCTCTAAGTGTGCAAAAGGTGCTACAAGAATGTCTTTCATAGGCATTCTTTGAAAGATAGAGAAAGAGGGAACGTGGCATAAGAGAGAAATTTGTATCAGGCTGGAATGTGACCAGTAATAAGGTAGAAAGGAAGATGGTGAGCAGTTCTTAAATTTATGCAGTATTTGAATCTCTGCTTCTGAAAATACTTTGTGAAGAGAGTATATTATTTCCACTGTTGTGATTGAGACAAGGGCTTTCAGGTCTTAGTAATCAGGCTTACTATGCCATGAAATGATGTAATTGGAAATTTGAAATATAGTTTTAAAGTAACACGGGCTATTCCTTACAAGTACAGGTTTTCTAAGTTTCTATCCCAGTGTCCAACACTACGCGAAAGGCTATGTAGGTGACAGGAAGGTTACACTCCAAGAGTTGCTGTCAACAGCTCAATGGCCAAATGGAGACCAGTGGTCAGTGATATTTCTCAGGGGTCAGTGGTGGGACTGGCACTGTTTACCATCTTTGTTGTTGACATGACAGTGGAATGAAGTGCACCTCAGCAAGTTTGCTGATGACAACAAAGAGTATGTAGTAGCTGACACACTGAAGGGAAGGGATGACATCTAGAGGGACCTTGACAGGCTTGAGAGGTAGAGCTATGCAGCTGCTTTTAGGAAAATAGCAATCATCCCTGTAGCTCCTGGGGCTAAGACAGAGGTGGCCTTACACTCAAGGGTTAAGCTATTTTTTTATGACGAGGTCATCCTATTCTATGTCATCTAGTATAAATACATCAGCTTTCTCTGTTTTCATCAGTTTTGGAGCTGAAAAATCCTGGTTTAGTGATGCAGTATTTGTCATTTGATTGTGGAAATGGCTCCTACAGTGCAGCAGCTACTGCACTTTTACCAAGTGAGGAAAATTCAATCTCACCAGCAGAAAGCGGCTGCTAAGGAAAATATTCCCAAGAGACACTTACTGCACCCAGCTGAGAGAATTTCTGTGTTAGACTGAGCAGGGTAGATCCTCAGAGAGTCTTTGAGTATGATGGAGAGAAGAAATCGGAACCAGCTAAGGAATCAAGTCTGGTCTTTATTGCGATGGTAGCAAAGACAACCAAACAGAGACGACTCCCCAAGCTGGAGCCCCAAATGTGTTTGTGAGCTCCTTATCTTGGGGGGAGGAGAAGGGGGTGGGGGCAGAGCATCCACCAACCCGGGACAAGGGGGGAGTGGATCAAGGACAGAGGGGCACGTGAGGAATCCAGGACTTGCAGGTAAGAGGATGGACTTCCTTTGTCTGAGCCAATCCCTCGACGCCCCTTGAGGAATGTTTCAGGGGCAGTAAAGGAAACCACTGTAATAACTTTCCATAATATGTGTATCATTTTTCTATCCTGTGTAAGGCATAGGGGGAAGGGGTATTAGCATAAATCAGGGAGGGGATACCTATAGACACAGGATTCTAAGAGATATGTAAGAGTGAAATGCACCACAACACTACAGTATGCTAGTATTTGTATTTTGTATGTAAGAAGTGGATTATGTGTCTGATAAAAAAGAGATATCCTACTGAGATCAAAAACCGGAGAATATCAATGAGATTCCGTGTTTCATTTTTATGTACTGCATAGTAGTCTTATCAAGAAAATGTAATGGAGAAATAAATGCATTTTTTTAGTGAGTAAATTATTTCCTTTTCTTCTCATCTTTTTATTGATGACAATGATTGAATTTAATCAGAATGAAGCAGAATTTGCTTTAATTTTTTTGCAGCATGCTGTGTTTCAAAGGCTAAAATTTATCAAGATTGTTCCCACTAACTAGCTGTCACAGATCACAGGAACAATGCTTTTCTGACCTCATCTAACTTCTGTGTAGGAATCACTATGATCAAAGAAAGAAACACGAAAACTTTTAATCAAGAGTCAACATGAAGAACTAATGACTCAGAATATGTTATCTAGATACCATGATTAGCAGCAGATGAAAATTATCTTTGTGTTACTACTGTTTTATCCTCGGTTACCCCTAAGTTATTTTCCTTCAAAATGATGTTTTTGTTTTACAAATACTTTTTTATTTATTGCTTCACAAATTATAGTATTTGGTTAAAAATACAGGACCATTTATATGAGATCAGTCTCCAAGGGCTGTATGGGGCTTGCAAACACAGAAGTGATAGCAATTTACAAAAATTAGTCTGCTATTTAGAATATCATCTCTTGTTAATAGCTTCATAAATCTTTTGTCTGACTCCAGAGCCAAATTAGAGGTTTTGGTACTTTCAGCAGGTTCTCATTTTATTTCCAAGCCTTTCCCTCTCTAAAAATTCCTATTGAACATTGTAATAAAATGTACCTATACAGGACTTCTACTAGTGGGATATCTAAAAATTATTTTATTTCTTTTTCATTACTAGATTTTTCCCCTTATATCACACTGTTGTTACCACAGGTCTCCTGCAGGCTGCCTGGGGCCCTTTTACACTCCTACTAAAAAATTTTATGGCATCTGAGTAGCTGATATAGACAGACTTCAGAACCTTGGTTCTGAAGTACTATTTAGTACTTCATAATAGTACTACAAGTACTATTATGTCCTGAGTAAGACACTGCATTTTTTAAAACTTAAATTTTGCTTAATAGTACAAATCCTAGACAGAGCACTGAGGGGGGAATTTTATGAGAAGATATCTTTCTAAAGGACTTCTTCAGTAGTGTCTACCATACATATACACAAGTATGTGTTCAGATTTTGTTATTAGTGTCACATATAAGAATTACAAATCTGCAACATTATTTCTGCTTTTTTTTCCATTTTCCAAAAAGTAATCACTGTTTACTGTAGGAGCTTGAGAATGCCAGGTACTTCAGATCCTGCAATATTTCTCTTATTCTATTATTTCGACGTTTCCTTCATATATTTTAATGTTCTATTAAACACAACATTATGTAGCTGTCTTTTCTATATCATTGTGTTTCCTAGCATGCTGATGCTCAAATAATAGACTATCTACTGCTCTAGGACTTTTACACACATATAATAAAATAAAGGCGCTGTCTATTTACAACATCCTGAGAGACAAAATGGACATTGCAATATACAGGTGAAAACTTGGGAGAACACAGGATATGAAATTAAAAACTACCAAGGTTTCTTGTACTCTTTATGTATGAAGGAAATATAGTTCCAAACTGGGTGTTTTTCAGCTGTGCCTTTCTGCTTCATGAACTTTATGAGTTCCTGAGCAAGCTTGTAGATGGAGCATGTCAGGTTATGTTCCCTTAGCATGTTCTTGCATATGGAACTTCTCATAGCACAAAATAAGTTACAGAGAAATAGTTTACCACTTTCCCTTCCCTATACTCCACCAATTTCTTTAAAAAGAAATATTTAGGGGAGGATTAGACCCTGTGATTTCCTTACATTGAGGATATTTTCTCTGTCATGCCTCTAATATTGTAGACACCCTTTACAAATGGAGCCTTCTCTCCCTGCTTAGCATTATCACCTTATTGGCACAAAAATAGGGCAATAAGTAGAAATGGGAACAAAATGGCTTATTATAATATACACAAAGAATGTAAGAAAAATGATGAGGGTTTTAAAAGGGAATCAGGGAAATTAATTATGCTTTCTCTTAATATTCTGAAAAATGACAGGTAAAAGTCCAGTTCTCTCCAGTTCTCTGGTTAATTTCATGTGACCGTTTCCTTTCCGTATTGTCCCTTCCACTGTAATAACTTTCCATAATATGTGTATCATTTTTCTATCCATTTATATGGCAACACCTTGTGGGCTTTTAATCCTTTTGCTGTTTCAAATAGAGTATCATTGGAGTTGATGTTATAGAGCCTTATATTCCTTTTCATTTTGTAAAGAAAGGTGACGTAATACTCATGCCTAATAATGGCCATGGTTGATTTTAAGTAAACATCAGTGCTTTTCTTCAAGAGAAGTTCTTATAACTGATGACCAGTCAGTACCAGAAAAAATTTACAAACAAATAACTGTTTATTCTGACACAAAGCTAGAACTAAAGGTCTTTAGCCTAATCAGTTGTTATAAATCTCAATTCAGCTCACAAGTAAAATAAGACTAGAACAACCTCTTTGTTTGCTAAGTTGTCTTCCCTTAATCAGTTTTACAACTATTTTTTATTATTTTATATCTTAT
>WAAE01002971.1:0-23538 GCA_013400495.1 Nicator chloris
CCCACAAGTTTTCTCCCCTTTACCCTTCAAATTATCTTCCTCCCCCATTCCACCAGGGGACGGTATGAGCAAGCAGATGTGTGTTGCTGGTTAAACTAGATAGCAAGCCAACACTTTCTTTCCTTTTTTTCTCCAACCTAGCCTTAAAAGCATTCTTTCTTACAGGCAGATATCTGGTCATTAGGCATAACAGCCATAGAACTTGCGAAAGGAGAGCCACCTCATTCAGAATTACATCCAATGAAAGTTTTGTTCCTCATTCCTAAGAACAATCCACCAACGCTGGAAGGAAACTTCAGTAAATCCCTCAAAGAATTTGTTGAGGCCTGCTTAAACAAGGACCCAAGCTTTGTGAGTTTAATGCTTGTCAGTGTGTAGTAGAGAACTTGACTGCTTTACATGAATTGCATGAATAAGTGTCATTCAGCTTCTCTAATATGGTGTGACATAAGTGACAGGTATATTTTTAGATACTGTATATATTTAAAATCTCATTTGTATCAAGACTAAACTCTGGATTTCTTTGTTTTTATAGTGAGTCACTCAACACTCTCAAACACAGTAAAAAAATCCCCAACTCTCTCTTCTTTTCTTTTAAGAGACCTACTGCAAAAGAGCTTTTAAAACACAAATTCATTTTACGAAACTCCAAGAAGACATCTTACTTGGCTGACCTCATTGACAGGCACAAGAGATGGAAGTCTGAGCAAACTCATGATGACTCCAGTTCTGATGACTCAGATACGTAAGTTTGATGAGTCTAAAAAATATCCTTTGTGAGGAGCCAAGGAGTTATTTTTAGCACATATATTCCTGTGTTCTGTTATTTGCAGCTTTTCACCTTAGCGGCCTTGGTAAAGAATGCAATCTTAATTTTAGTATTGCCAGGGATTTCATGCAAGTAACAGTCACTGAGAAAAACTCTTCTGGCCCATATTCTGTGCTGCCTTCTCTTTTATGTAGGATCCAGGGTTCTTCCTAGACGTGAGGCCAGCTCTTGTGCAGGCAGAAGGTCTCAAGCTGCAGAGCCAAGTAACACTGTACAAATGAAATTCAAGTGAAGAGGTTGCCACAGCTTATTCACAAATGGATTAAATACCTCATAGTAAAGAAAACGATTACTCTCTGCAATTCCAGGCTGCATGCTAATGGCAAGCATCAGGTTATTTCTTGGGTGACATTGCAGCTGTATATTTCTTTACAGTATTAATGGCTTCATGCCTTCCAGTCACCACAGCTCCAGTGTGTTAGCTATTTTTCTAGGCAAAAAGAGTGAATTAAGTTTTCTAATTTCCTCCCCTTTCCCTGATGATTTGAGGTAGTCTGCTAAAGCCAGTTTTCAAGTAGCAATAAAACACTTGATGTAACTTGTTAATGTGACTTGGGAAAATGTTTTCAATCTGTAATTCCTCACTTGCTTATATTTGGTGAAGTATCTTGGTTTAATTTTTTTAATTTACCCAAAAGAAAGGTTACCTTAATTTCCATACTTGTCTTTGTACGTAGTGGCCTGCACAATAGAATCCAGATCTTGATCTTAACTGTAGTTTTTATGTTTAGTGTATATATTGAATGAACATCAGCAGTAAGGTGTAGTAAATAAAAAAAAATTGATTGATTGATTTATTTTCCTTTCCCTTGAAGTGAAGCTGATGGTCAGGCTTCAGGTGGGAGTGATTCAGAAGAGTGGATCTTTACAATAAGAGAAAAAGACCCCAAGAATCTAGAGAATGGAGCAGCCCAGCCTTTGGAGTTGCAAAGAAATAAGGTGCTCAAAATATTGACTTTATAATACAATGAGATAATTCTTGCTTTAATAGTTTAGTGGGGTGATTTTATTTTTTATGCCTTTAAAAGCATTTATATTGTGAAACTTTCAGAACTTTTGCTAAAATGTATTTTCTACAGTTGCTTTTCACAAAACTTCTTGAGTAAGTCTTGAAGTTTGGGCATTCTGTTAATGTTTTTGTATTTGACAAAATATGTTCCAAAATATTTCACTAGTTTGTGAAATACAGCCACTGGAGGAAGACCAGGCAATATTGTATTTTTTAAATCTACATTCTGTATAGTAAGCTAAAACCAGTACAGTGCAAATCTAGGCTGGAGTTTTGGAGAAGGTGTTTTGGTCTTTTAAGGAAAAAGACTACAATCTAACAAAGAATAGAATGCGTCTGTATCCAAAAAAAAACCCCCAAACCCAAACAACCCCGAATAAGAGATGTTTAGGAACTGCTCCATTGTATTTTCTGCATCTGTGGCCAGAGCAGGTGGTTGCTGTCCTGTCTCTGAAAATTCTGGCGAAATACAAGAAAAATACTGTATCATATGGGAGGAGCCTAGTAAATATCACCATGTCTATGACTTATTTCATAGTCAGTAAGATTGTGGGAGTTTGGTGATTTTGGTTTGTGGTTTGTTGTTGTTTTTTTTTTCCCCTTCTAATTTTGAGCTAGTATGCATTTGAGGTGCTGCAGTCTCAAATTTTAATTCTGCCTCTGTTTTGCACAGTGCTTTGGAATAGTATGTTGCAGAACATTTTCCATACATGGAAACAGAGCTTACATAAAGTGTTGGAATTTACATGAGTTGGAACTTACAGAGCTTACATGGTGTTGGAACTACATTTTGTCTTTAATTAGAATACAATGAGGATACGTTTTTCAGAAATAAAAATGGTCAGTTTTTTTTTTCTTTAAAGGAAAAGGATATCCCAAAGAGGCCTCTATCCCAATGCCTGTCTACAATTATACCCCCTTTATTTGCAGAGGTAAGTTACTGCTTTAAAACTTAAAAATTCCAAGGTTTATCTGAAAAAAATTGAAAAATATAATGAATGACACCTAAGGTTGCTACTACCCATTTTGAACTTGCTGTGTTGTTTTAGTTGTGCCTTTGGTTTGTCTGCTTCTGAGATCTGTATTTTGCTCCTAACAATACTTGATATGCATGGTAGTAATGTCAGCCATGCTGGCCTAAAGCAATGAACGTGACAAGAAAAAGGTGTATAAATGTTGGCATTGCAGCATTCTATTTTTGACACTACTTTATGTATTTATCTTATTACAAATTCCAAGCTCTTCACTGTTCCAAGATACAGTTGTGGACCAGATCATCAAGAATTTCACTTTTGAATTTCAGTGTTGAAAACTGTATTTTGTTCCCATTCAGTTTCATATTTTTTATACTTTCCCCCAAATACTTAAAAACAACTTGGAAAAAGACTATATGAAGGGTAAGAGAAGAATTCATGAAGGTATGATTATTTTAAAAAGTTGATAAAATTACTGCAGTGTATGTGTATAAGCTGTAGGTGTGCAAGTATGAATACTAAAATATAGGAAGCACATCTTGGAACAAAACAGCTACAGGTAAATACTGCTTTTTTTCTTGGGATACTTTGTTGTCATTTTTGACTGTGAGCATGCTGAAAAGGATGTGTGAAGATTGAAGACGTGTGAAGATGAATGACATCCTGATAAGTAATGACAAACTTCTGCTTGAAGAAAGTCTTCAGTATGTGAGGGTGTGTGATGAAAGTCAAATTGACATTGTGAACACTGATGGTCACTTCCTAACAAGCTTCTGCATTATATTGTGTATAAAAATATTTATTAATATCTTGTTAATATATTTCTTCCTGGTTTCCTTTCAGTTGAAAGAGAAGAGTGAGGTGTGTGGTGGTAACACAGATTCCATAGAAGAACTGAGAAAGGCAGTTTATTTAGCTGAAGAGGCTTGTCCAGGCATTGTAGATACCATGGTGTCACACCTTGTGCAGAGGCTTCAGAGGTAATGAAACTATTTCAGTATGGCTTACAGAAAGCTGCAAATCTGATCCTATAAATATTTGGCTTACATTAAATTGCAAGAATTAATTTCTGTTTCTAACGAAGAAGAAAACCATTTGTGCCTGCCCTTGTGCAGTTGTGTTTGCTTACTGGAAAAAAAACCTAATTGTATCAGCAGTTCTAATTTCTAGCTTCAGGTGATAGCACATATGTATGTTCATCCTGTTGGTGTGCATACTGTGTGTCAAATAAGACTGGACAAGCTTTTCTCTTTGCAGTTTATGTAAGGGACATACACTTTCTTGGTGTCTGGGTGTGTGTTGCAGAGAACACCTGTTACTCTTCGTTTCTTTTACCCATGTGGATAAATTGACTGTTCACTTGGTCTGTGTTTCTTTCAGTCACATAGACAGTGTTTCCTTGTTCATTCTTTAAAGACAGTTTGTATGGCCTTTTGGTGGCACCTCCAAAACCAATATTTGGTCTTATTTCAAAAAGCCAAATTCAAAGAGATTTTCTTTAAGAGATTTTGCCTTGCTTAGGAATATATTATGAACAAATACTCAATTTTCTGTTCCTTGAAATGCTGCACAAGAAAAGATAAGGGGTATAAATTTCAGAATTGGTGCTGGAAGAGGCTATAAAGGCAACCTTGAATCTAGGAGCCCACAGCTGTTGTGACTCTCACAGCAGCCAGATTGGATTGCTTGGTACTAGAAAAAATTTATGTCAGTGATTAATCATGGACCACTACATGGAAAAAGATCACCCTGAGCAGGTGTCTCCCTTACACTGTCTCTAACCACAGCTTGGTAAAGTTTAGGAATTCACAGCTTTGAGGCTGAAGCACAGGATTTCCAGGCTGACACTTTCTCCTTAAGTGAAAACCAATGCCAAGAAACCTGCAAGCATTTGTGTTTGTTGCTTTATGGGCTGTTAAGAATGAAGCCCAGTCAGCATCTCTAGTGCTGAAAGGTTACTTCTAATGCCAGGTGTCCTGTCCTTTCTCATTTGATCCTGGCAGATTTGAAAGAGTTGCTGGAGCTTCCATCTCAGTTTGTTTCCATTAGGGGTTCCAAAATTGAATCCAGTCTTTCATCAGCTAAGATTTCAGTGTTGTATTTTTCAGGGTGGTATGGGATCTTCCTGGAACTGGAAACCTCAAAGAATTGATGCTACAATTGAGGCTGAAAATGACCATGTGGAGACATTGCCCAGACATGGGCATTTTTGGGGATGCTGAAAGTGATCTTACTTGTTCTGTCATGACAGCAACATTCATAATTTTTATCCTACAAGAAAGATTTCAGAACCCTTTATATACCTATTTAGAATTGCTTTCCTTCTGTTCTTCCGTGGACTGTCACTGTTTTTCTTGATCATAATGTCTTAGAACAGTGACATTCTCTTTCAAGGAGAGAAAGAATTATTCATAGAGAATGTTTGTCAGTGAATCACATCTAGGTGAACTTTCTCTTTTTTTCAGGGATGATATTCCAGCTAGTATGGGATAATGACTTCAGAAAGGGAGTGAAAGAATGAATAGCACAAACTCCCACTAAAAATGAGCTTGAGTCATTCCATAGCTTAGTAGGTTTCCCCTGGGGATAAAGCTATTTTCTGGAGCTAGTCAAATTCTGAACAATTCTTTCTTGTTCAAGCGCTACAAGAGGTAGCTCTTGTAGCTCTGTTACATCATTAGGTCACTCAATATCCTGTCAATTTGGTAGCTAATTACTGAAGATGGGTTTTCAACAAGTTTCTGATGACATTTTCACTCCTCCTTATGATTGGTTAGAACTGGATTTTGGAAGTTTGTCTGAATGAATGAATTGGGACCCTCAGAATAGCTGCCCAGTAATGTGAGTGAATCCAGTTACCTTCCCCCTCCAGTTTTGATCTTGGACGTTTGATGAAGGTTACTGGAAACTTGATGTGATTAAAAGGTGTGCTTATTTCTTTGGACGATTTAAGAATCCGCTTAGATCAAGAAATACTGTTTTCCTGGCCCAGTAATGTTTTGAAAATAGTTAATGTAAACTTGCAAAGTAGGAAGGTTGGAGTCACTAAATGTTATTCCATCATTAAGTGCCTCTCAGTAACACACTTGAGCACAGGTTGTTGCTGTTGGTTAGAAAAGCAGTGATACTCTAACAGGGTTGTTCAGTTTCACAGCTCTTCCTTCAAAGTGTGGTGGCAGTGGTGGGTGCCACTGTGCAAGGAAAAAGGCCAGAACTTCAATGGCATAAAATGTGTAACTTCATTGCTGCTTCTTGCTGCATGCCTTTGAATGCCTTTCTAAAAGTTGCAACAGTAACTATTTCTTTTCCTCTTCAGATATTCCCTAGCTGGAGGAAGTTCTTCATCCTACTGACGTACACTTCTTTCCTGGCTTTCCTAAGGCAGCAGAGATCCCATGGTGTCTGCATTGAAGGCGTGCGCCCTAATGTTTTGCCTCTCAGTCTCTGTAAAGTCCTTGGGAGGAAGGACATTGCTAAGAGTGAAAATGAAGTCTCTTGGATGGAGGCAATCTTTTTCAGCTCATTAAAGCTCTAATTTTTTAAAATGATAATGAACATATTCCAGGGAGGTGTCCTTTTGTAAAATCTGAAATGTATATTTAGGTTTGTGATAGAGAAAATGAAGATATTGAGAAACCTCAGGTATCTTGCTTTAAGAATTCCACTGGGAGATGGAACATGGCTGTTGGAGTTGTGTACAGATATGTATATAATGTATTTTTTAACAGAAAGCCTTTCAATGTGCATAAGGAATCACTGTGTACAAAATGGTAAAGTGCTTTTGTAGATAATGTTAGTGGGGTAAACATTTGACAGGCTATAACTGAGTATTGCCTTGCCTTTATTACATGTAAAGTTTGAATTATGTGATAAGTGAATCTCGGTTAGATTTTTGTATGTGAAGTATTCGCCATTGAAAGAATTAATCCTGTATTATAGAACCTTCTGTTTGTACCTCAGCACAGACACAATTTTATTCTGTTTCTCCAGCATTTCTTTCTTTTTACTTATATATTCTGAGCATAACTTTCTATTTATGGTACTACTTCTAGTTGTTTTAAATTTCATACACCTGGTCTCTCAAAGCTTTAAATTATTGTTTTTCCGAGAGAATGAGTTCTTTCATATCTTCAGTTTCAAATTGTGCCAACGCAAATTCTGAAATAGTTTTAGTAACAGATATTTGTGAAGCTTGTGAAATTCAGACATAGTCTTTTTTCACCTGAACATGTTTAAATGCTTACACAAATCTTTATTCCCTTCATTTATTCTGAAATATCTCCTTAAGATGTAGATTCTGAGACAGTGGCAAGTATTTCTTTATCATGCCTATTTTTATCATTAAAACGGATGTCTTTCAGCATAAAAGAAAAATTATCCATAGATTCAATATTTGGTCTCGCTGCCTCGATCTTTGCATCTCTTCACCAAAACTGATAGATGTTGGACAGTGAGACTGTGAAACAGCCCACGTGTGCTGGGTCCTGTTGCTTGCCCTTCCAGACAAAAGTTACTTCTTGAAATTCTGAATTTTGAAATTTCCACTGTTCCTGTGAGGGCTTCTAGATAGCTGACTTCAGGTGTTATAGATCTTGGAAACAGTAACACTAGTTCATTAGTTGTATGCACAGTTGATTAGGTAGCTGCTATTTTTTTTTTCCCCCACAGTATAACTCTGAGGTTTACCTTGGTTGGTTTCACCAAGACTATATTCAGGTACTTCTTATTCCAGTAGGTAAGAGAGCATTTTTGCCGCCTTTTAATGAAGAAATTGGTGACTTTATGCTTTGCACGACAGTGAGGTAACTTATATATTTACTTTAAAAAAATATATAGATGTGAGCTTCAGAACAGAAGGGATTAACATTTAAAAGTACAGGTATATCTGCCTGGCTTGGTACAAGAAACCTAGGTACACTAACCATTGTGGAAGCTGGTGAGTCCTTCCAGGACTTCTATCACCATGGTAGCCCTTAGTCTATGCATATTAATAGCCTTAATTTATTAATTTAAGAATTTAACAGTAAGAGGACACTGTCTTGCTAACAGAGCTAATAAACTTCTGCCCAGGTTGAAACAACAGTTGGAAGAAATGTGGATGGGTGTTCATCTTGTGGCCACGCTTTCAGGCACTACTCATTTGCCAGTCTAATGAGGTAATGGGTTTCCTTTATGGCTAAGGGAATTTAAAGTAAATTGAACAATGCTAAAATTTGAGCAATGTTTTACAACTCCACTTTGATTAATATCTTTAATTATATTGTTTAGTGTGCTCTTAAGTGTTATGGATAGGCTCACTCCTGAGGAAACAAATCTGGCACTGCTTTTGTGAAATGTGCATCAGAATGTAGTGCAATGGGAAATTTACCTGTTGATGTCTCAGTATGAGAACATTCAGCCTTCAGTAGATCCGTGTGCTGTGACTGCACAAGGAAATCAACAGGTGTGTTTGCACTGGAAGTATAAATTGATCAGTGCAAGCTATTCCCTAGTCATCTGCTAACGTAAGGACACTAGAAATTAAAGTGAGCTTACTTGGAGATGCACAGAACTCAGACATAGTGGGGAAGTTCAATTTATGCTGCTGGCTTGAATGTCAAGAATTTCTCAGTCAGCAAGCTGAATTAAATTCTACACTACAGTCTTTGAACACTCATTTGAAAAGTTTTATATATGTGTTTTGAGTTGCATTTTAGTTGTGTTCCAGGACTGTATGTTGAGGAAGTACTTCTCTGAGTAGATGGTGACAGAATTTGCTTGATGAATGTGTCAGAGCTTAAGATGAGTAAGACTTATGGTGAGGGCAGGTGGCCAAAAGGCTTGGGCATTTAGAAAAAGACAAGACCTCATTTATGGTAGAGATGTGTATTTTTATATGTAATATACAGATTATTTAAATATAGACTATCTTAAACTGAGATTCACTGAAAAAAATGAATGTAGAATGTAGAAGTACAATCATTTGCTGTTGAAACGTATTGATGCTTTAAAAATCAGGTCTATATTGGTAACAGGAGAGGAGCTTCATTTGAAAGAAGCACCACCTCAGTTTCTCAGAGAAAAAGAAGTGTATTGATATTTTTGAGAGGTTTTTTCATGCTTAAGACATGTCTATGTTATGATGTTGCACTGATGATTTTTCTGTGCAGGTAGTACTTCACTCAGTCTTGACTATACTAAATGACAAGCTATCCCTATTTATGCAAACCTTTAAATTAGTAGAACTGCTTATTTGTCAGGGATTTCATGATTAGGCAGTAAATACACTCACTGTTTAAAAACAATAAAATCAGTTGTTTGAACTGAAGGCTTGCTTTTTTTGTAACTCTCAGATCTATTTTTTTACCTTAATTTTCCCTGCAGTTGCACTTTGCAGTTGCTGACCAGTTTACTGAAGGATGAGGTGCTAGTGCACAGAATGCTTTTGGTGTAGCAACAAAGCAGTAACTTCACTCTGCAGTGCCACAGTTCCTTTGCAGCTCCATCATTGTGTGAGAGCTTGTGGGAACAGAAGATAAACTGATTTTTGTGGAAAGCCCTAACTGGGGTATTCTGCCGCTGCTGTGCAAGAGGGCCAGGTGAAGGGGGAAGGTGAGGCTGGGTGAGTTGGCACCTCACTGCAAAGCACCTGGCTCAGTGTGAGTTCCCATCCTCCTGTACCCTGGCACCCCATCATCTGCCTCTTAATGTGCTTTTAATGTATTTGGGCAATGTCTTCCTTAGCTCTCACTACGTTATATGAGGTTCTGTATTACTTTTTGAACTGCGTGGTTCCAGTTTGTAGTAGTTTTACAACAACCGGACTTAGAAGGAAATGTGTTTTTGCCTTCAAAAATGTCACCATTGGAAGATTATCCAGAGTGCTGGTAAGCACAGGTGTATGCAAGGATCAGGACAAATGCAAATTGGTTTTGCAAGCTGCTGGGGAGGAGCTGAAGGTATAGCACAGATCTGCTTCCTCTTTTTAACTGTGTTGTGCAGATGTGCTGGTAACTGTACCGAGCATATGCCATGGACAAATCGTATGCAAGGGTTTCCTGCCACCTTTGATGCATGATTACAGAGGACCATTAAAGTGTGTGTCTTGTTTTCTGTAATGTTGCTGCCTGTTTATAACCGTGGATTTAAATTGTACTTTTGTCACTCTGCACCAAAACAGTAAACCTCCTTGTAAACTAGGTGACCTAGAAATAAAGAAGGAAAAGTTTCATGAAATGTTGCCACTTGAGAGGTCAGTGAGATGAGATTCAGGGCCCCTTCCCTGGAGGGGATGCTCTGTGAGCTTCTAGAGCAGTTATTGCACATGTGTCAGTAATGATATGCAGGAATTTTATAAATCAGTGTTTGGTTTTGAATGGTAATCAGCTCAGAATTTGTAGCACTTGCAGATGGCAGCGATTTAAAACCACCCTCTAGTCTCCATCCTGCCAGCCCAGTGAAACTGATGGAAGTGCTCTCAACAAATAGCAGTGGCTCATGCCCTCAAGGATTGCACCTTTAACTGGTGACAAACTGTGTGACAGCAGCATGCCTTGTACTTCATTACTAGTTTCTACTGCTAAAAACCGTGTGTATGGCACACTGCCCATTATTTTGTCCCCTACTAGCTTTCCTTTGCCCCCAGGGCAGAGGCAGTGTCCTCTCAGTGCTGCATCATCTGGAGTTGTGCATCTCCCTGCATGTAGGTAACTGTGCTTTTGAGGGCTAAGACCATGGAATTGGTCCTGTATAAAGAATGGGCAAAACTGGGCTTTTCAGGTCTGTTTTGTTCTTGGCTAAGGGAATGGTAGGCAATTACACCTGATTTTGTGTCTCAAACGAATTTTTCTTCCTCTTTAGTCAGAGACTTTTATCAAGATTCCTGCAATCAAAGCATGTTTTCCCCTACCTGCTGGCTTGTCTTTCAGTCTGTCATTTGTGTCTGGTTTCAGCTGAATTTACAAAGGCATTAAGGTGTCAGTGTTGTTTAAATAAAATGGTCTGAAAAGAGGTAGGTTTGAGGTATATTATTAAACACATCTTAACAGAGGTTAAATTAGACAGCAGATAAATGGTGGAGATGCTTAATCTTGCTGAAAAAACCACAGGACTCCAGGCTTTTTTGATCCCTTTGCCTGTGGTGTAACTTCCTGAGACAATAAAGTCCCTATTTTGTTTTTACTTGTTCATTGTTGGAAACTGGCAACTACTTCATGGTGAGTAATAACAACACCAGCAGTAAATCTCCTAGCGTGCCCCTTTTGAGGTTTTCCTGCAGCTGAGAGAGGTGTGTTTAGTGATAGCTCCTGACCTGGCACACACTGACCCTGCCTCTCTGCAGGCCCTGCTTGGCTGAACAGGCAGTGGTATGATGTGAATCTGGGTTAAAAATAAGTGGTTGTACATTACAGTTTTCTAGTACATTGAGTTTTATTCACACATGTGGACTCTGCCTGTTTCCAAGATACGAGCATTAAGACAGTTGATTTTACTCTCCTACTATCATTTCAGTTTTTGGTTAACGCTGGGAATAGACACCTAGAAAAATGCTGACAAGTGACAGCAGTTCACATGGTTCCATTTTAAAAAGGAATTAAAAATCACACTAGTAGAGAAGAAAAAAAATCTTGTTTTAAACTTTAATAGGAAAAATAATACAAAGGGTGAAAATGGTGATTAGGTGGGTACTCTGAAAGTTGCACCCACAGCCTAGCTTGGTCTCTGCTGTTAACAATAAATATCACTGTATCTTGGTCTTTGCCTTATTTTCCAGATTCACCTTGTGTAAAAATGAAACTTAAGGAGAAAAGGTGTTACTTGATTTCTTTGAAGAGCTCAGAATGAACTACTGCAGCAGATAGCAGTTCATGAACATTGTATCCAACAAGCCCCAGGGTTCTAAATTAAAATTCAGTTTTGGCTGAATTAAGGGCATGGTCCTCAATGTAATTTCCATTAAAAAAAAATTGTCACTGTTACAGAGAACAATTCTAAAGGGAAGAGGCAGGGCCCTGTCTTGTAAGGTACTATTTTATCACTCAGTAATAATTTTTGGCAGGACCGGGTCTGCAGTCTTTACTTCGTAGCAACATCAAGTGCTGTTGCTTTTTCAGCACTGTTTTCCCAGACCAGTAAGGCTGCAGCTGAGTTGTTGTTATCTATGCTATTTCCTCTTGTCCTCACTACACAGATCATTGCTCACATTCTTGGTGAGTCCTGAAGCACTGGAATTGCTGTATGTTACTACGGGGCAGGCTCACAGGCTTAGAGTGAACAACGCTGTGGGACCTGCAGCTGGTGAAAATGGGCTTCAGATTTTCCTACCTACTTTCCAAGTTTGTCCTTCAGCAGGTCCTAGCCAGAGGCAATGCTCCAGGGTAGGTGTGATTATTGCACTGGTACAGAGATCCAGGGGCAATAGCTGAGGAAAAGAGCAACCGCAGCATGCTACCTGCCCAGGGGGCTGAAGGTCTCCATGCAGCTGAAGGAAATGCCCTGAAAAGAGTTTCCCTTTGTCAGGGTGTGCTTGGATTTGGCCATGGGGACTGCTGCTTGTTCTAAGGGGTTTGGAGCCCATCCTCATCTTGGACAGCGGTATGTTTGGGATCAGGGGTAACAGAAAGAAGGCTTTACTGTCTCGAAACAGGCATATGTACAATGGTGTTGTGAGGTATTTTATTCCCTTCTGTTGTGAGCAAAGCTGTAAGAAGCCATTTTACACGTCGCACACAGACAAGCCATTAACAAAGCGAGTAGCTGGATGAAGAAAAAGCAGGGATAGAACTTCCCCAGCTTCATTTCCCAGACTGACCTTCAGGCCCCCTCTGCTTAGCACCGTGCTTCCTCCAAGGCCTGTAATGGTGATGGGTGTTACCAGCACTTCAAACTTCTGCTAATGGAAGTTTTATATCACCCTACTGACAGTGTTTCTTAAAACATGAGGGAAAGCATCTAAGCCTTGTAGATACAGTGCTGCCAACCTTCTCAGCGCGCCACCAGCTTATCCAAAATGCGGTGCCAGCCGATGTTAAAGCCTGGCATATGAAATGGTAATTCTGCTGCAGGTTGTGGAAGTCGCTCTCTGTCTGCCTGAGCCCCAGGGGAGAGAGGGAGAGACTGCAATTCCAACAATAAACTGGAAGTCAATTTGGGATGTGTAGCAAGCAGGATGAAAAATGGGGCTTCAGCGGTACCCCCCAGCATAGAGCAATTTAGTTACCAAAACACTACAAATGAATCACAAATAGCTGCGGTTCTTGTAGCATACAGGTTTTCTTTCAAGTTCGTAAAACAAACAGCAGAATGTCACCACAGCCTTTAATTTCTTCTTGTACATAACCATTCACAGTACATTAACAGCCCAAATAATATTGCACTGGATTATTTTAAAAGTTTTTCGTCTTGCAAGTAGTACTCACTTCAAAGCCAACAGATGAACAATTTGGTCAACTTGCACCAAGAAAATGTTTAGATAAGAACCCTATACTTTCTTTATACCACATGGATTTGTGACCCCAAAGGGAAACGAGAAGGAGCTGTAAACTGTTTCCTTGTTAAACATAGAAAATTAGTAAATTGTTGCTGATTAAATGTAGAAAGACTGGGAAAAAAAGCATGGAATCTGAACTTATCTCATTCCTGTTAGACTGCTTGCTGTATATATAATTATATTCTATACTGTGAAAATCCATCTACATTTAAAAGCCCAGCAGTCTACAGATTAACATGGTAAAAAAAAAAATATATATATATTTTTATGAAAAGAGAAGAAAATAGTATTTGCCTCAGAGGAGAAAGTTTTCAGATTTTAGTCATCTGGGAGTTCTTTAGGTGCAATCTTTGAGGCAACAAAATGTCTTTTGGCATTTGGCACTCTAATAAGGACAATATTTTAATACTGGCACAAGCTAAAAACAGCACAGAATGACAAAATACAAGACATGAAATGAACCGCAGCCACTGGGATGATGGTAAGCTAGTTTTATATATGGAGAACTTAAACAGTTTTGCTGAGGAATTGTGAAAGTTTCTGCAAACCCATACTTATTCTCTTCTTTTACCAAAGTGTAAGTTTTCCTAAACTTGGAGGGAGAAAAAGACAGTTTCAAGTGTCCTCTAGAAAATCAGCAGCTGCTGGACAATCAACACAGCGGCTTGTTCAGCCGTCAATAGGCGTGAGGCTCTTTGTGACTCAGAGCTCGAGTGCGTGAGGCAGAGCTGGTGGCACTTCGGATCACTTCCATCCATCTGTGAGGAGGCATGAAGAGAGACACCAACAATAGCAAGGTCAATTCCCAGGGGAGGATTTCTTGACAGATATGGTCTGTGCTATTGGTTGTACAGTTTGATTTTCAGTGCCTGTGGGAGCATCTTTCTACTTCACCCCCAAAGCTATCTGAAGGCAAGAGGATCCACACAACTGCCACAATTATAAGGAGGTTTAGAGACAACAGACAGCAGGTATGGGACCCAAAACTTGTGAAGTTAGTAGTGGTTTTACTTGCTCTGCTGACACCAAATATCTTCTTTCTGAGTGGTCCAAGCAATGAGCAATTGAGACCAACCATTCTTAATTTGAGAGCAAGAAAACGTACTTTAGCTGCAATTTCTGCTTCTTTTTCCTAGAACTGATAAAGGCATTTTGTGTTTTTATTTTATCACCACTTTCCCACAATTTGCCTTGTTTATAGTTCTGGACTGACATGGCTAAAAGTAAGAACAGCTTTCTTTGATGGAGAGATCATGATTTTTAACATGTTCATGCTTCATATAAAAGAGCTAAATTAGTTCCCTGTATGAACAATCACAAAGCACAAATTAGGAGTAGTGCCTTTTCCCTGGCTCTCTATACATCTGAAGTTCAGTGGGAGGTGTAAAAATTACATGGTGAAGTGGCATAAATATGTAGTAGGAACAGCTGCTTCTGTAAAAACTGGAATTTTATTTCAGGTGTGGTTTTTCCATGTAGCTGCACTAGAGGAAGCAAAGCTATTCTGAAGAGCTACTGAGGTGTCCTGTGGTCTGTTCACATGCTTCCTGAAGTCTGAGACATGGAGCTCCCCACACAGCCAGCCTGATCAATTTGGACTGCTAATTCCAGGTTTTGCAGTAATTACCATTTCCATATTATCACAACCAATCACTTGATTTTAGTGGTATCAGCTTTAAAATTTATTTTATAATTTTAAAAGGTCCTTTCTCCAGTTGTGCTGAACCACTTGCCTGTATTACTGAACCAACTTAATAAACTTTGCATCTACTAACCTTTGGAAGAATGCTCCTGGAATTTAACAAAAATTTTCTCTCACAGAAAACAAACTTACCTTTCAAAGGTGTATTCACTTTCAGCCCTGAAGTAGTACACATGGGATTTGAAATGTAGCTTGAACACATAATCTTTGTGAATGTTTTCAGATTCAGAAGGAAGGGTAAGTGAATATCCCAATAAAGGAAGGCTGGCTAAAGGATGATTGTCCTGAAAAGATATGATGGGAAGTGCTGTGAGATCAAATGCCCTTAAATAAAGAGAGCACAAAAGTAAATGGAAAGCAGATACACACTCATTTAAAGATCACTGTGTTTCTACACATGTGCAGAAAAATACCAGATTTATACAATTGCAATAAAATTAATTGTCTGGTCGTTTCAGTTGGTCTTCATTACAGACCCACTGTATAAGGATCTGGTGCAGGCTGATCCTATCAGTATTTCCTTGAAGGAAAGCTGGCTAGTATCTTGAAGTTTCACTGCTTTTAAACTGATGAACACAATGCTCATCATTTGCCATTGGCAGGGCCCCACACAGGTTCATCCTCTGCTTGCAAACACCTTGTTTAGAGCTGTGCTGGCCACCCAGCAGGTTTACTGCTTATGTCCTTTTACTGCATGGCAAAGGATTTCTTCATCCCTCTTACCTGTAGAATAGCCTCCAATTTCTTCTTTAATCATTAAGGATTTTTCTAACAATGAAAGCACAGTGTAGCAACGAGTTACTTAGTGCTTATGCCCTGCTCAAACAGATTCAAAAGTCCAACAGATTCTAAACAGAAATCCCCTACTTCTGCAGCAGGATGTTTGCTCAGGTGCATTAAACCATTGACTGCTGTCCTCTTGTTTGGTTTAAGTGTCAGTAATGGTAAGCAGAACTTGTAAGTCACTATTAAGTTTTTAGTTGTAGTGAGAAAAGCCTGGTTTGAACTTGCACCACAGCTTCTGAGCAACGGTGAGGTCTGCTGTGCTTTCAAGAATGAGCTGTACCGTGACTATTGAAAGCTTTGGGAAAGAACCGGTGCAGGAGCAGAGTGAGAACAAGCCCTGCTCCGTGTGCCAGTGGCAGTGAAGGCTGTGTGTGCAGCTGTGACCAGTGCACCTGCTGCTCCAGCCTACAGCATCCACCACTGATAACCACTTTTCTCTCAGCTCCCTCTTTCGAAAAGAACCCCACACTCTCTTCTCCAGCCACTCACACTTGCCCAGTTGGTTACCTGGTGCGATTTATAGAAGAACATGCAGAAGTTGGTGAATACCACCCAAAGCTTCTGCCACCCGTTGCTGTTTTTGAATTTTCTTAGCAGATTTCCAGACAGCTGGTTCTGAAACAGATCAAAAGCAGTCAAGTAAAACAGTGAAAGGTGCCTGCAGCTTAGTTATTGTATGAAAAATTATTTGTTTTATGTGTTTTATCTGTTTTATGTGACCTGGTTGTAAATGAAAATGCTTTGACTGGACGTACTTTTCTTCTGCATTTTTCTACTGCTGAGCAGTACTTTATGTAAAGTATTTTTTTTGTTTGCAGCTGGGTACTTCCAAAACTCAAAGCTACTACACTAATTATTTTATCAACTGAGGTGGCTTTTGGCAATCTGTTACTAAACCTCAGTCTTGTCAATCCTACTCCCTTCTTTTAGAATGATACTTAAATAGAATGGAAACAGAAAGTCTGACATGAATTTGTGATGTAAAGGAAAATTATGACATACTTTAGAATTGCAGAAAGAGATTGAGGTCTCGGTACCCAGGGAGTTCACATGGTACTTTTCAAAGATTTTAAAAACAAGGACTCTAAACCTTATTTTTAGCTGGATTTTGGATAGTTTAACATAAAGGAGGAGAAAGCCATAACCAAGTACACGTATTTAATGGCTGGTTGAAGCAACTGCTCTTCACATAGTGGATGGAAAGCCAAGCATCACTATTCCTTGCAAATGAAAGGGGGTTCTCAGTGAATTGTTAATGACTTCCCACCCCCTGTTGACTGTGAGGACTCCTGCTTGGATCACAGTAGCTGTTTACATAATACTCTTTATCTAGTGCAGAAGCTAATAACTTAATCTGTAAAGCTTCATATTCAAAATCTAGGGTTCCTGGTGTAGCTACTACAACTGAAGTAGTCTTAAGAAGTTCTGTTTTCACCAGCCTTGGGTATGCATTAAAGCCTTTCCTTTAAATCATCCTGTTCTCTGATATCTGGACTACTGCCTCCTTGCCCTAAGTTACAGGGGTACTCCTTAATTTTCTGTTACCTCATTACTCTGGAGGATATCATAAAAGGACAGGCTTTGCATTCGGTACCAGCAGACATATGAAATGGAAACAGGCCGCTGATCACTGATCAGTCCAGCAGGTAGGGAGGAACAGTCACTGACAGAGAGAGGATCTTCTACCACGAGAGAGACAGAGAGGAGGGAGAGACACAAAGAAAATAAACGATAATGCTGAAGTGAGAGGCACCAACAGGATGACGTGAGCATGAGCGGGACCTGCCACGCATGGAGCAGCAGTGGAGCTGGAGATGTTTTCACAGAACAGCGCATAGCTCCAGGCTGTGCTTGGTCTTCGCTGCTTTGTGTTCATTTGAGGCACGGGGAAGGAACAAAAATGAGCAACAATGAGCACTGATCTCAGACCTAGTTCGATTTGCCTGACTAAATGTTTTAAGCATTAGAATGAGTCACTGGTGTAAGTTTTATGTCTATTTATAATAAGCCTTCTGCTTTAGGGAAAAATACGAGACCTTGTCCTGTGCTGAGCTATTCCTCCCTTGCAGGCTATAAGGGTATGAAGAAGGGAAAAATCCCACCTACATGGGACCAAAATGAGGCTCTACAGTCAGCATTTTTTAGTATGGAATACTTTTGTCATATTCCAGCAACAAACTCACCTCCTGATTAAAAATAGAGGCAGTTACACAAACTATGAATATGTTTGTCCTTGCATCACTATGTTCTGCATCAGTATCTCTTCTCTAGAGCAATGGTGGCCTGACGTCTGAGGGTGGACACTTGAGTGCAAATCCACTCAGCTTTAAGATTCCTTTTTCCATTTTCATAGGGCATAAATTTCCATTTGCTGAGGGCTGTGATAAAGTACGCAGAGCTCCTTGGACTCTCTTTGGTGAAGGAAGAACACCTCAGCAGGCTTACCACCTCATCCTAAAACCTACACTGAGCTAGGAGTCTTTCATTTCAATCTTTGAAAAGACAATGTCTGCACCTTGGCTGTTGAGTACAGAATTAACAGATACGTATCAAATTGGCTTAGCTGTGATCAGAGGGGTAAGAAAGGGGTTTACTTTGAGGTGGAAAATGCAAATAAAGAAAAAGCAGATGAGACTGAGCAATGAGACAAGGTTCCAGAAAAGATGGCTAGGTAAAGAAAGAAAGTTAGTAATACACATAATTAAAACTCTGGCTGCAGCAGCTAAAGACAATATCCTTTCCGCTCGAGCAATGACTTAATGCCTCTGTAACTGAAAGCATTAAGACAGTTTGAACTGCTTTACATTTTAAAGGGCATCAGCTTTTTTTTGACAGTTGCTTCTATGAAAATTACTGCTCCAACTGATTTTACAGAGGTGCACTACAGGAGCAGATCTGTGCTTCTTGAGTGATGGTTTACGCCATCATTTGAGAATATGGGAAGACGGTTTAATAAGCGTGCCTGCAACTTGCCCAGGAGGAGACAAGGGAGCAGCACACTTGTGAAGGAGGAGCAAAAAGGAAATTGTCGTTCAAAAGCGAGCCTGGAGCTGCAGTTCAGGTCGTTCTGAGGCAGATACCTCCACAGCAATACTAAAGTCGATCATTGAAACACTGGTATTTCTGTGCCAGCAGACGTGCACCGTAGTGTTGCCACGGTGTGGTGACTGACGTTCGAGTGAGGTGCGGGATGCACTGAGGTCGTCCTCAGATTCCTGGTCTACAGTAGTTTCATCAGGAGACTCTATGAAATGCAGGGAAAAAGCATCTTTCTTCCTCTATGCAACAACACATATAATTGGAAAAATTAAAGAAATCGATTCTGTCCGCAATATTGTGAACTAATTTTAAAACACCATTTCAGAAATATTTTTGTGCAGATTTTAAATAGATTATTATATTTTATCTAATTAATTTACGTGTTTCTGCAAATGTTAGAATTAAAGGCTAACTACCATGTTTTGTTGGTGTTTTTAATATCTTCCAAGGACAGGCACTGCCCAAATAGTTCCTGGAATTATTATGCTTAAGTCACTTCACTGTTCAATGAAACTTTCTGCTAACATCAACAAGAACATTAAAATGGCACACATATCAATATATCTATATATATATATGTATATAAATCAACTTCAAACGTCTCAGTTTGACCTGTGGCCAGCACTTTTCACCACTTTGCTTAGAAGCAACCATCAATCATACTGACAAAAGTGAATAAAACCTACTCTCTGGCATTCACTTACTATTGTCAGGTGGGCTGCTTGCCAGTAACTCTGGGGCAGGGCCACTGCTTTTCTCTGCCAGGTCTATTGCCATCTGGATGTCCTCAGTCCATTTGTCCATTTCAGCACGGGTACTAACAATGAAAATTCAGGTTTTATTCACTTTCATACAGGCTGAAAGCAAACTCTAAGAAACAGACACAAGCTGAGCTTACTTTTTCTTGAAATAAATAAAATTCAGACACAAGATGCTACTTTTTTCCTAGTAACTTAGTTCCAATTTGCACAATTGCCACTCTATTGTGTCCCATCCACAATTTTCCTAACAAGTAGCTTTTATGAAAGAATATACCTTTGAGGAGCTTGTTTTAGGAGCAAATACAAACAAAATGATGCTTCTCTGTCCCACTGTGACAGCTGCAGAGAAATACAATTCACATGTGGACTTTGTCTCCCCTGAATTACCTTGCAGCAACAACGATGGACTGGTGTTGACCTCGTAGTGTCAGACAGTGAGGAACTCCCCATTCCTCCTCACTTTCCTCCATCTGAGAGATAAAAGGCCAAATGCAGTCAGGTTGCAGGAAGTACATATTTCTTAAGGTGAAACAGTGAACTGAATGAGCTCTTACCGTTGGGGAAAAGAAAACTAGGCGAAATGCTCACCAACAAATTTAAGCTAGGTGTTGAGGAAAAAACCAGTGCCTTGGAAGAATAAGTTAGTTCTGCAATAATGTCTTGAACCAAAAGCATGTCTTTGTCTGCTTTGTGTCAAAGAAAACAGCAGTGTTTTTATCAGAAGAGTGATTTATTGTACAAAAGGATGTGTTAAATGCTGGCAGTGCTCTGGAAACTGTAGCAGAGCACAGTTCTGCTGAGAGCAAGTCCAGGCCAAATGGCCATCAAAAACTGAGCAGATTCCTTGAAATGCTAGATAAAACTTGAAACCTTGCAAGTGTTCAGAGAAAATCAGTTGCTGTGGTAGTGACAATTTAACTCAATTCTCAACAGGATAGAATTGCTACAAACCAGTGAGAAGTTCCATTGAAAATAATGGAGGGAATGAAACTGTTTTGAAATCAGCAAAAATATTTTGGAAACAATACTGGAAGAGGCAAATAGGTGCTGTTGGCTTGAAATGGTTGTTTTCCAGAAGACTTGCAACAAGAGCTCCAAATGACATTTTGCTGCCAGATTCCCACTACTTTGGCTTGAAGATACAGAGCTGGAAACATTAGGAAATGCATTTTTTACAGAAATTAGATTATCGCACTGTTTACTTGTCTTGTGTGTGTCTATAATGAATTGGTGATGAATTACTTGTAAGAATCATGGTCAAATTAATGGTTAAAAAAAAAAACAAAGAACCCATCTCCAGAGAAGTTTGCATTGTGAGGAAGCAGACCTCAAAAATGCCTTTTCCCCCCTCACTTCTGCTATGTGATCACTGCTGTGCAGAAGGCTGCAGGAACAGATGCTGAAGCCAAGACAGATTTAGAGAACACCCCCCTTTGCTGCTGTTTTCAGCCCAGCAGAAATTCATCAAGCAGTTAAGATGGAACCACAAATGGCCACTTAAGCTCGAATCCCTTGAGTTCTCACAATACTTACTGTCATGCCGTACAGTGGAAGATGCCCATGGACTTTAAACTGATTGGATGCTGTCAGGCCTCTGCTGGTGTACAACAGGATATCATTAAACTAAAAAGCAAGGAGAAGCATCATTAGAATGGTGTTGGTTGGCACGTATGTATGTGGAAAAAAAGAACAGTGAATACAGGAAAGCTGAGTATTTATATGGCAATCCTAATGCATGAATCCAAAACACCAGCTTCCACAATATTCCATTACCTAGTGTTAGCACCTGTTATCTTCCCTGCCCTCCCTTCTGGCTAGTTTTAGGTATGTTTCCGTAATTTTGCACTGGATATTTTCCTATGCCTTCTAATGTTCCCTTTGTGATCTCTGGGTCAGAACTATCAAGCCACAACAGCAGTGAAACAGAGCAGTACGTTTCACACTCTGCTCCACTTTGAAGCTATGGAAGTGTGTGTTTCACCAATATTTTCTCCTGCTTTGAAAGAAAAGATAAGCAGACCTGCCCAAGAGGTGTGTCCAACTCAGCCCTTATAAACAGAGTGGCTGTCTTTTACTCCCCATATTCAGAAGGAAGCTGGGAGACCTGTTTTAAGGTAGATGCTTTTAGGTTAAAAATACCAAGGTGAAGAGATTGAGAATCTCAATTTGTAGAGCTTCCTGCAGGTAACAACAGTTGTCTCAAGCATGTCAAATGACTGCCTGCATTTTGTTGCCATAAAAAGAAACAGAATATTTTCACTGGGCCACCTGGGTCAAAGGGTGTTTTTCTCAAACCAGATGGTTGCATCAAGAAAATCACACTCCTGTGGTGTGAAACAGAGTTCTCCCCACAGACCTCTACAATGCAGCAGCAGTAATTAATGAAGCTTTGTGGACCAGCCACTAGAGGGGGATTTAATTTTGCCAATGATTACACGTGTATTTGGAATCCCACAGTACTGACCGGGGATTTTACCTCCATATAGATTCTGGTGCTTAAGACACATAAAAGACTTCTTTGACAGTGAAAGCAACTGACTTGAGAATCTAGTTGTCAGATTTTTAATGTTTTATACAGGTATAATACCAAAGCATCATCTAGTATCTGTTAGTATGCAAGAAAATATGCACCGTATTTATTAGGCTTCCTCATCAGTGTCTTTAAAGGCAGAGGATAATCCTACTCAGGTAGATTTATCAGGTTCTTATCTTTGGCCCATTTGAAATATTAAATGTCAAACACCTTGTGAAATCTAGCACACTCACACTATCTAGCCACTGTCTTCACCTTTTGCACACAAAAAGCCAAGGAAGCATTTTTCTGCCACACTGCACTGACTCTTCAGGGCTTTGTGTACTAAAAAATCTGTGCACTCTGCTGGGCATCCCAAGGCCCCAGCACCAAGGGCATGACAGCAGTAACATGAGGAGCTTGGGAGCAAATCAGCTGGCTGGGAAGGAAAGAGAGTAGGAACTATCCAGTGGACTTTTGCGGATCAGAGATCGAGTGGGATCACCTAAACATCAAAGTGGTGGGAGGAGACAAACTTCCCTAGTGCAAAAGCTACAAAATGTACCTCCAAGTACAGGCAGGTCCATCAACATGCTGGGCACTCGTGTTGGAACTGCATGGTTTATGGAAAAATTTGGTTCTGTAATGTGTTCTGAGAGCATTATGTGAATTATTGTTCATATCACCAGGAGTCACTCTTTATCTTCTTTTCTGAATATGATCACTATCCCTGGTGCCACTTTTCATTTTGTAATGACTCTGCTTTTATTTAAGACAAGGTGCAAGGAGGTATTATTTTATCATTATATTCACATTGTCATATGAAAAATAGTTTTATCTTTGTAAGAAGCAGTTACGAAGAGAATATTAGCTTTGCACAGAAACGTAGGTTCTTAACAACCAACTGCATGGGTGATGTACTCTGTTAATTTAAATAAGGCTGTTTAAAAATACTTACTGTCATTCAAAATTCAAGTCTAACAGTTACGTCTAGTAGATGCCTAGAGTTACATTTCATTGTACAAAGAAAAATTGTCTTCTTGCTTACCAGAAAAAACATCCGTTGCTGTAAACCTTTTCCAGACAACTTACTAAGACTGCCCAGTCTAATAAACTCCTGTGGGAAACAAATACAAAACAAAAATGTATCTCCTGCAGAAATTACGATTTTTTTAGTATGCAAACAGAAAAATGACTACTTGGTCATACAAGTGACTTGACTATCAGTTATCAAGACTTTAATTTTTATTAAATGTGTTAGAAATCTAATTTATAGGCTAATTCCTTTCTGTTTGTAACTGTCTTTAGGATGAACTCCTTTTATTCATATTAAGAAAATTCAGCTACGCAAAATTGTCTTTACCTGACATTAATTCCTTCAGACAGCTCCCTCTTCCATCAGTTTTTAATGAGTATATAATTTTAATGAGTATATAATGACATAAAAACTAATGATAT
>WAAE01002974.1:0-35709 GCA_013400495.1 Nicator chloris
GAGATATATATATATATATTTAATGACCAAAAGTACATACAAATAAAATTTCAAACTATTTTTTCACCTGGGAAAAAATATAACCAGAGGAAATGGTTGCTTTTCCTTGAAATTGTTTAAATATATTATTTCATTAATAGTAGTAATCTTCTGTCCTTTGGAAATTTTATTACTAAAAATACAGAAACACCAATGCTTACTTAAAAAACTGGTAACTGTCACAAAATCTAATAATATGCTAAAGTTTGGAAACATTTTTTTCATAAAACAAAACTTTATCACCATTGAACACTTAAAATAGACTTGATTTACTCCTTCTGGGCAATTCCTGTATGGTCCCAGCTTCAGTGGCATCAGACATTCCCTCAATGCCTCCATTTATGTTCCTGCTTTAAATTAGTCTCTACAGAGGCAACAATGCTTCATGCAAGGAAAAGCTCATAGTGCCACGTTGAGTCACCTGAGCTACCTCAAACACATTGAGGGACAATGTCAGCTCCCTGGTGAGCTTTCTCAACAAACTCTCTACCACACGTGGGTTATCATATCTAAGTTCATCTGTGCCCTTTCAAACATGCCTATTGTCTGTCCAGCCATGGAGCGACCCCTTAGACAGACACGTGCTGCCCATGAGAAGTTTAGTTTGCTGAGTTTCTGAAAGGTTGGAGAATAACAGAGCCAGTGAGAGCACTGACACCAACTCCAGCACTGCGTCCTCAGTCTGCAAGGCTCTTTAGGGCTCAGCACCCTAAGCCAGGGGGACAGGTGCCATGATGATGGAAAGAAGAAGAGGAAAGTGCGTTCCTCTTCTTCTTTCCTTGCCAGCAGGAAAAAAGAAGAGGAAAGTGCGTCAAATCTGTGAAATTGTAATGTGAGACTGACGAATACTTGTGTACCTGCAATTTTAGCTGTAAAAAACTAATTCTTGGGGGAGAGTGGCGAATTTAGCTATATGTCATGCTAGAATTGCAGTCAGTGTTTTTCAGCAAATCTTAGGCAAGGTGGAAAACTTGCTTGACAAGCGTCATTCATACTTCCCAGAAAGAGTTATGCTGTTGTTCTTACCCAGCAGAGCCGCTGGCGAGCCATCCTGTGGTGCAGCCAGCAAAAGAACAGTCCAGAACAGCCCTTTTCAGTTCTTCTGCAGTTGCTAAGCGAGCACTCAGGTCAACACAAGCTTTCTCAGCTTCAGCTAAATCCAGACCCTGAGAGTTGTTCTTGGACTCAAGTGCAAACAGTTTCCCTGCAACATCAAGAAAGGACATGTCATCCATCATAGGAGTACTCAATACATATTCAACAGAAATATTGCAAATTATCACCAAATAAAGCCTTCATGCTTTTATTAAGTTTATTTTAATGGCCCACCTTTCTTTTAGAAAGCCTAATTTAATCAAGACTGTGAGTATCCTTGTGTAAGTTTTTCTTTTAATTTTGTCCACCACCAGAAAAGCAAGAATGGCTAAGCCACTAGTCATTCCTAACTCAGAGGAGAAGCTGGTCTTGCCTCTGTAGGTCTGTGCTTAAGATCTGGGGAGAGAAAGCTTGATGCTCTCTCATATGCACATATAGAATCAAAGTCACAAAGAACATCTCCTATAGGCTGCTAACACCTGAATCCATTGCTAAATATTTTACAGTAAGTCTACAACAACTGCATCTATAAAATAAGCACATTCCTAAAAGCCAGTATTGCAGCCCTGTCTTCCATGCCAGAAATAGATTTATACTTATTCTCTAAAATCAAAATTATGTCATTCTGTGACATCTTGTCATAAATGCAGACTGCTTCATTATCATGACTTTTTGGAAAGACAGACAATTTTTTTTATTAATGGAACGCTTTTTTTTTTTTTTTTTGAATGAGCATGAGAACATATTTAGCATAACATTTTTTGTGTTATCTTAATTTTCAATTCAGTTTATTTTACTTTAATTTATCTAATACCAGGAAAGCTGAAAGGGTGAAAGAGGTTTTGGCAACAGTTCAGTTGGAGTTTTGGCAATGATGCTTGAGAAGTTACTGGGTTGTGGAATAAGCATATTAGCTGGCTGCTCCAGAAAAAGAAATAAACAATGAGACAGTTTGCAGCTGACATTTAAGTTGCCATAACTATCTTTTTTTCTGACAATAACATCCCTCAGAAAACTTACTAGATTTCAAAGGTACAGACTGAGATTGCCTGCAGTTGCAGGAAGAAAATTTTTAAGCACTTCTCATTCAGTAAATGCCTGGAAGCACTTATTTATGTCTTATTTCCAGAAGGGATTAGTGGTAGTGGGTACATGAATGCATGGCTTGCAGCACATATCAGGTGTTCACTACATTGCCAGCTTCACATTCATAGGAGATATTGATCAGTATTGAGAATCCTTCAGACTGATTCAGCCTGATTCTGTACCAAGTGCCACCCTCTCCACATACTGTTTCAACAAATTGGTAAATCTGATTCTAATCCTAAAACCAGGGAACTGATACAGGGTAGGGCTGACCCCGACAGCTTTCTGTTCTTACCTGTGCACAACTAAACCCACTAGAAGTATCACAGTCCTTACATCAAAAAATGTAAATTTTCCCTCAACATGTCATTTGTGTTTACATTGACTGGCAAGGGCACCTGAGTCCCAATAAAGATTCCTACTTTGGTGGGAATTCTCCATGTGCACAGCAAGAAGTTATCCTGACTTGGGAAAATGGCAATTCAAATAAGCGGGACAAGCAGCTATGAGAAGGAACAGAAATCCAGAGTACCCAGAGTGATTTTCCTAAGGCAGGTAACAGTAGCTGACCAAGGAATACAACCAGAAACACAATTCAGTGTGATAGCCACTAGACTGCATCATCTATGGATTCTCCACTGTAATCAATACCATTAACTGTAATTAGAACGGGGGGGTTTACACAAAGTAGTGAAAGCAGCAAGCCTCTACATCCCTGAGTACACAAACATCAGGATTCTTTACCACTTGCCCCAAATAATGCACATGACATTGATGTAGCTCCTGTTTCCAAAGCCTCGACAGACACAGTGAAGTGTGCATGGCCTAGGGAGAGAGACCATATAAACAGGGAGATGATGGTTTTGAACAGCCACTCTTAAGTTGCAAAACTACTTCCACTCCTAAAGGAAAACAGGAATTAAGTGTAATGCTTTACAAGGCTTTGTCCCAGCTAAAAGCTGTCCACATTCTACACCTCACCGTTTGACTGTCAGGATTGAGGTGCATCGTCAAAGACAAACAGGGCAAGTTTGCATAACATCTGACTGAAATCATGAATTTTATTTTGACATGGCATAGCACTTATTTTCTAGCCATTAGTATTTCAGTCAGAAGCCTTAAAGAAAGGAAAATTATCAAGCTTTGAGTTCCATCTAGATACAATTAGTTAATGATTTAGTCATTTGACCAGTAAGCAAGAGTTACATTTCTGAAGTTTAGCCTATTCAAGACAGAGGCTGAGACAGCTTCCCTTGACTACTGTTATGTTGTTTGCTAGTACTTAAGATACACTAACTTTTTACTAGAACCTATGAAGATGCTATCAAAACAGAGTCTTGTCCTTTGAAAAAGTACCTGGGATGATCAAATTGTATAAACAAGTGAATTATAAGGTGAGCTAGGAAAGACTTACTGGTTGAACTGCTTTATAAGAAATTTTGATTAGCCAAAATTTAGTTAGAAGTGGGTAAAGAAGGCCAGCCTGTTTACCAGACCAACCTGTGAATTTTCTTCAAAGTTTTAGAGCTCTGTGGCTATCTGCCCAGTCTTCAAGATGTGCCCTCTGGTTTTGCCTAATTTCTTACACAGAAAATATAATAGTGAGTAAGGTTCACTTATCAGATGCTTGACCAATGGAATAGTTGCATCCTCAATATCCTGAGCTGTGTCACATTATTGAGGGGCACTGACAGAAAAAAGAATACAGGAGACATGCTAGCACGGTAACAGGAAAAACACAAAAGCACATGAAAACAGGAAATCCCCTTAAACAAAAAAACTGCAACTTTGAATTGTGTGCTTTACAGTGTCATGGCTAACATACTCAAGATATTGATGTAGTGAACATTTCTCACTTTAATCTCAAAAGTGGTATCATTTTCAGTCTAAGGGAATCCAAGGGTCCTGGCTAATTATTTGTACATTTTTATCGGTCCTACTTGTAATGAAATGTTTCTTTAAAAAGGATTGTCTCGCACTTGATGACATAGCAGTAATTTTTTTATATTGGGGTGGTTGAAATCAGTCTTATCTCTGAGACAGTACCAAGAGATGTGCTGTCATTCTGTTTTAAATATAAGACTGTTCTGTATTTCCTTAAGACACAGGATGAAGGATCATGTCGACATGAAGAATGTAGTATGCCTTTGGTTGTGGTACCTTTGAGCAGCCATCGTGGCTGAGCTCCCTCTCAACTCTGTCACTTCGTTTCTGCCCTGTAACATTTGTTTCCCATAACCCTTCCACCTCCACCGGGGGTGGGGGGAGTGGTGGAAATTTGTTACCAAAACTCTACACACTTTTCTGAAGCTTTTCTAAACAAAGCAAGTCCCTTTGATTTAAAGATCAAGATAAAAATCCATGCAAAGTAGTATTTCTCAGGACGCTGACCAAACATATTGAGTTTAGCAGGTTCAGAAGGAAAAAGATCCTTGCCACAGTAAGGTTCTTTTCAATTTCCATTTGAAATAAGTGATAAAGTTTTAACTTCAATGACGAGGCATAAATAATAAGACATCATTCTTCCAACCACGATTTGTCAGTGGGATTCACAGTTCACATGAAAAATTCATGCTTGAAACAAAAGAGATTCCTTCTTTCATAACTAGCCTATATTAGATTGCTAGCCTCTCCCATTATCTGATCACTATTATTACAGAATATTGATTATATTTTGATCTATTGATAATGTTTTAGTTATTTTTTTTGCAACAGATTAATATAGTTTTTACTTAAGAGTACCCCACAGTATTCTGATTGAAAACACACCTCCAGACACATAGATCTCAGGGCTTCTAGGAATAATTTTTATCACCTTGTTCAATTTCTGCCTAGCTAGACTGTAGATTTCCCCTTGTAATTCCACCACCAAGTCCAAAAATTCATGGTTGGACTAGAGCATGTCTTTTCAACATGCACCCAGCCATGATTCAATGCCTTCAAGAAATGGAGAATTTACAGCACACTTTCTAGTAATCTGTTCCAATGGTTCATTACTCTTACTCCACCTTATTTCCAGATCCAAATTTTGCTAAACTCAGCTTCTAATAACTGGCCCTCATAATAGTTTCAAGACTTGAGAGACATCTACAATCTGATATATGGAAGTGCAAAAAAAGGAGTTCTTCAAAAATAAAACCAGTCCAAAAGCTGTTTCTTCACATTTTATGGAAGATCAGTGGGTTTAACAGAATTCTATTGGTTATCAAGAAAAGAGTTTGGCTGATTTATTCTTTTACAGTAACAGATACAACAAGAAGTTCTTCTGAGGTGCATAGGCACAGCTCAAAGCCCACTGAAATGAGTTCAGATTTCTCCATGTCTTCAGCAGGATTTGCATTATGCTTGAAGAAGGAATACAGAACTGCATAGTCAAATATACTTTAAAGTAAGAACATCCCTCAAAACTAATATAAAATAAAAGCACTCTAAAAGGTATGCCCAGTGTGCTGACCTCACGACATGACACTTCCTATTTCAAAGAATAAAAACTAATCTGTTCCAACAAAACAAATCTGGTGAAAGATGTGCAAATGTGGAGTCCAATACATTTTAACTTGAATGTTAAAAATTTCAAATTGAGGTCAAAGAGAGCAGAGGAAGGGAAGGTCATCTCCATACTTCGAGAGAAACTTAATTTTCATTTCTATGGATGTGTGTAACAATGTAACTTGATTGTAAGTGTAAAGGTGGAAGATCCACTAACTTTACAATTGCAGACAGAGATTTTGCTAATTACCAGCTCTACTTAGTGTTCACAAATGTGGAGTTTATTTCTGTGAGAAACAACAGTGAATGATGTCTTATTCAATTCAAAAAATATTGCATCATCAGAAAAAGAGCAAAATCGAGATGTCACCTTTGAGTTCCCCATCAGCTAAACCCAGCTTGAGCCTAAATTCTGATTTTACTGGACACTTTAGGATCAAATAGTTGGAATTGTTCACACAAGAATGTGCGTTATTTTGCAAGCAGGAGGACAAAATGTGTAGACACCTGCTACTGAAATGTGAGCATCTAGAGAGAGCAGAAGAGAAAAAACACACATTTTTTACTTTACTTAGAAAAAAGGATGCAAAACAAGCCAAATTAAATCCTCTAGCAGGGGGGTTTTCCTGCTTTGGATGTCATCAGTTTCTAGTTAGAGGCATGTCTCAGATCCTCACCTATTTATGCCCAGCTTCCCAGACTCTGGATCCTCTCACTTGCCACTTCTGCAGTCACTATACATGGTCACTGTTGATGACTGGCTTGACCAATAGGACTTCACGTAATCCAAAGTTAGCCAACAGACCAGTTCCAATTTGGCACAATTAGTAAAGCTTTGAAATTAGCACATTTTTCATTCCAGGAGTGTTTCAGTACGGTAGATGGATCACCATCACCCTCTCGTGTGACACGCTCTGTCTCAGAGCAAGTATACTCTGCAGAAAACTATGGCTCACATGTGTAGCTATTTTAGGAACCATGAAAAGACTAAAGAGGGAGGCAAAAAAAGTGGAGGCAACTCCTGTGCAGGATTCAGGAAATCACATCTTTGTTCCCTTTTCCAGTACAAACGGAAAACAATTCAAATGCCCTGAATCTGCACTGATGCAATTGGGAACTGCCACAATAACACATATTATTCTCCAGTAACTGCACTGGCAGTGGCACACCATGGTACCTCAGAGCATGAACAAGCCCTTGGGGAGCCTTCTGTCCACCTGACCTGGACCTGAACAGCTTTGAGCAAGCACATTTCAACTGGGAAAAAAAGCTACAAAGCGAAACAAAGCCATATTTTATTTCTGTGTTTACCTGAGTATTTCTGCAGCCTATTTGTGCTACAGCAATATGTGCCATGGTAAATAATGGTCAAAAGAGATCAATTAAGCTCCAAAACTTTACACCTTCACCAGGCCTCGACGGCCGTCAGTTTTATTGCCTACTCTCTGTCATTATTTTTGTGTGAGATAATAAAGTGAAAGTCTTCCTTAGGGAAATATATTGCAACCAGTTCCAGAGGTTTGACTGTAATGAAGGCCAGGCTGAATTTCACAGGTTTTTTACAAGACATATTCAAAATCCCTTTAGCAGTTTGCAATGCAGTCAGATATCTTCAGTTAAAAATAACAAATACACAAACACGTATGTGTCACTCAGAATGGTCCATTGGCACTTAAGTGACATTTACATGTGTTAGAAACTAGCACCATTATATTTTCACCCACACCTTAAAAAATGAGAAGGTGGTTTCTGACTGGATCAGGCCAGAACCTGCTATAAATGAAAGTATTAATCCTGTTTCATGCTTTCAGATCTTCTTAAATACATAGCAGTAAATGTTAAAGCTGACATACAGTGTTTACTTCTGTTTTAACCCAGATGGCTTATAGGACAGTGTTATAGCTGTTTGCTTGAATATTAATATTAGAAGAACCCAGTGAAGATCAAGTTAATAGCAGACTTACATGTCTTTTATAATGCTACTTAAAATTTAAGTAAAATTGCAAACCACAGTATTATAATAATGCTTGACAACTGTTAAGTACTTCAGATGTTCTGCCCTTTTGTTCTATAAATGTTTTACCACATGTGAAGTAAATTTGACAAACTATTGAATGACAATTAAAATCCATCATGACCTCTGCCTCAAAATGATCTCCAACTTCTTTTTTCCTTTCTCTTTTAGAAGGTGCTTGTTTAGGAATCGAGAAGTTAGTTGAGTTAATTTTATGGAAATAATAAAAATTGGAATGTGCCCCTGAAAAAATAAGGGGATCTTCAGGTGAAGCATTCTTAGCAAGTGAAATTATTATTCCTGCCCTGTGTCCCTAAGTTCTGTGAAGAATCCTTTTTCATGGATATGCTTCCCCCCCTCTTCTCATTTCAAAGGTATTTTGCTAGGGAAGGAGTACATCCTAAAAACAGGATCACAGTTGTACCTACTGCAACACAGCGTAGTTGTCTGAGGTTTCTTGTCCTTTATGCTTAATGAAAAATAACTCTCTTAAACTTTACAAGAGAGCATTCTGTTGTAAAAATGGTATGCATTTATATATTCTACTCGAAGCAGTAGAAACATACAGGCCAGAATAATTTTCTCCCTTTCCTTTGCCATACTTTGTCATCAACTGAAAGAAATTTAAGTTAAACAGGAAAAATACTCGGAGAGCAAACAAGAAGAGATTTTTATTGCCCTATAATGTTGAAGTTTTGTTCTCTGGAATAATGCAGCAAACATCAATGGTAAAGGATTAGGGTATTGAAATAAAAAAAATCCTGAGACTGGGCATAAATCTATCTCAGCTGTGAAAGTGGAAAAATGTGACCATTCAGCATTGCTGTCTCAGGAAAAGACACAGTTGTTTCAAAAGTAAGTCATGTTTTTGTTTAAACAAGTTGGTCATCATTATCACAAGCTGAATCATTAAAAGGGCATTAGGCTACTGGAGACTTTCAAGGGATGCAGCTATTCAGGATCACCATCAGTGAGTAAAAAGCCCCATTTCAGAGTAACTGGTAGCTGGTGCTTCAGCCAAATCCGTGTCCTGATCACATTCCTGAGCAGTGAAGTGCAGATGAAGCTCACGTGCAGAAAGGTGAGCAGTCATTTTCAGTGTGTGTGGCACTGAACAGAAGAGGTTATCAAAGTCTTTCACTTCTTGGATTCCCTTCCTCAAGTACCTGCCCATATAAAGTGACACATCTGAAGTAGGGAGATGGGAAAGTTCTTTGGAGAAAAGGTACTTTGAATTACAAGGAGTGGTCTCCTAAAATATAGCTGTCTTCTTAGTCGTGTTCTGGCTTTGTTTTGTTATTCTTATTTCTTCTGGAAAAGTTCACTATCCTGTCATGTTATTGTAATAAAATAATCTTAGCCTTCTGGGATCTTATTTCCTTTCTCTGCTTAACCCCAGGATATTTGTAAAGTCTCAAAAAGCTCTGAATCAGAAGTTTCCTAAGGCAAACTGGGGCGTGTATTTTAGCTTCTCGTAAAAAAAAAAAAAAAATAATAAAAAAAAATTGGTTTGAGGGTTTTTTTAAATTTTTTTTTTTTTTTTTGCAATAACACGTTTCAACATACAGCTCTCATTCCAGCCATAGCAACCCAGCCCAAACTGAATGGGAGACTCACCATCAGCCTGAACAGAGATGATCTGAAGTATGAAGAAGACAGATCCCACGCCCTGGAGAAAGGTGAGAGAGAATCTCTGAGAGCCTGGAGCCATTGCCCTGCTTGCAAAGCCCTCAGCTGCAGGAGGTTGGCTGCCGAGGCTTTTTCTCTCTCCTCCTCTGCACTTTCGTAGCGGGGTCTGCGGTGATGATTTCAAGGAGCACTTTCCCTCGGCAGGATCCTGCGTCTTGGGTTTGCACTGAAGGCGGGAGGGGTGGAAAAAGAAAGAGGGAGGGAGAGAGGAATCCTTGGCTTGGCTGGTGTGAAGGGGAGGGGAAGGTGGGGGGAGATGTCCAGCCAGCTGGGGCTGGGGAGAGGCTTTATCCAGCCCAGGCTGCGGGGCAGCGCACACAGGGAACCGGTGTGAAAAGTCACATTGTGCTGCCGGTAAACACCTAATGGATCACGGTGGAAGAAATGCAAAAGCCAGGAGAGAGAGAGAAGGGGGGAAAGGACAAGCGACGAGCAGCATTAATGCCTGTCTGAGAGGAGAGGGGCAGCTACATAGCTGGTGCTGGTACACGGTGAGTTTGTGGGCTTAGCCCACATGTGTGTATCTCCAGAGGGATGGGTGCAGGCGTGGGGAGCGTTTTCCTCTCCACAACACAAAATGAGCCTTGCTGAGGTCAGTGGCTGCTGCAGCAAGAGTGATGGTGCTCAGGTGAGGGCTGAGAAGTGCCAAAAGGCGTGGGACCCTGGCGACCAAGCCTCCCTGAAGAGCAGCACTGGGATGGATTAATCCTGCTGTTTCAGATTCCAGCTTTGGGATGGGCATGAGGAACTGAATGTTGGGCTGAAGTGGGGGTCCATCAGCTGGTGTCTGTCAGCACTCCTGGTCCAGATAAATGGTCTTGGTCAGGTTTGAACGCTCTGAAAGCAGCTGACGAAGGGAGTTTCCAGTTCCCACTAGCACTTACAGAACTGACATCTGTACCTCATTCTCATTCATCTTATATTTGTCCCAACACAAGTCAAAAGAAACCCCCACAATAAGAGGAAACATACTAGCGGTGATGCCAGGATTTATTTAGCTAAATATATAAACGGAATAGTTTTGTGTTGCTGTTGGAACTCAGCAGGGCTCAGAAATGTTGTTTTCATATTCCCATCCTATTCTGCTTTTATTTCAACTTCTTAAAATTTTTTCCCTTAGAAATTTGAAGCTGGGCAGAAATGTTCAGTCTGGCAAGAAACTATGAGCCACCATGAGCAGAAATAAGGAGCTGACCCTTCTCACTGCCAGAAGCCCTGGTGTCCTACAAGGCAAGGTGCTGGTAGGCAGTACAAGCATGGTCTGAGAATGATGAATTTGCTCAGTGTTGGTTTGGGTCTCACAAAAATGACTCAAGCTCAGGAACTCCTGGATGAGAAATTCAAGGAAGCAAGTAACACGATAGCAGTAGAAGCTTTTAAAACACCTACATTTGATGAATTTGGGAAGATGATACTCCGATTGTATTAATTACAATAAAATAATTGTAGCCTTCTTCCTCTTTGGTATACCCATAACTGGCATATCAATAATGTACATGCTGAAAACTTGCAGATTGGTTTTAGGGAGCTTTGAAGTTTCTGTTTATCCAGAGAATAGGAAGGGCAGCAGGGTTGGGTTTTTTGTTGTTGTTGTTTGTTTGTTTTTTGTTTGGTTTGGTTTTTGTTTTTTTTGTTTGTTGGTTGGGGTTTTTGTGGTTTTTTTTTTGTTTGTTTGTTTTGTGGGGTTTTTTTTGTTTTTTTTGCATTGTCTTGCCAGCCTAACTTGCAAGAATTGCCAAAATTAGAAGGATGGGAAGTTTCTTCCTCACTTCATCCTTAACATAGGATGGTTGGCATAACACAACAACAAAAGTGCATTCCATTTCAACTCCATGCTCTGTGTAACAGGAATAAACATACAACATGACAGAAAGGGAAACAGAAAATTGTAACATGCATTGAGTTTATGTTTCTTTTACTAGCAACATAGCTAATGGCATAAAATCCAGTTTTAACCCTCTGATACACCAATAGTTCTACCCCTATTTTAAAAAGTGGTGAGACAGCAAAGAGATTCCATGAAACTGAATAAATAATTACAGCAAGACACAGACATTAAAGAGACCTAATATGACCACAGCAACAGCTCCAGGTTTCCCTGACACTTGTCATGGGGATGATGACTTTGTTGGCCCTTTGCTGTCCTCATGAATTTGGCCAAAGCAGGTGGAGGAAAGGGCAGTATCTTCTGGATTTCCATCTAAAATTCCTACGGTCTGTTGGGTTACTTTTGCTATAATTGGCTCATTTCCTTGTGTTGATATATGTAAAGTCATGCTGCCACTCTGGCTCCTGTCTTGGAAAATCTCAGCTTGTATTCTTGAGTAGAACATCTTACTGATTTTAAAGAATTACCACAAGACCACAAGAACTGCTCCTTTTTGAAGGCATGAATAGTTCATAGAATGACTTGGCTTCTTCCTGCCATCCCATCTCAAATGTAAAGTAAATCTGTAAGTGTGGAAAGGTAAGGATATTTACCAGTTATTAATTCCTGGAAGGTAAGTATTTCACTGCCAAGCAGTTGTCCTTCCAGTCTTATATTTCTATCAGCAAAAATTCCTGGTCTTAGTGTATTTTGGAAGATTTTTATAAAGCTCAGCAGAGTAGATTTTATACTTAGAAGGTATGTATGGTTTTGCATCAAAATCAACAATAATCAAGAAAAAATCCTGCTTTTAGAATCAAATCCTTCTTGGAACCAAAATCTCAAAATGAGATCTGGAAGTTAAGATGCTTAGAAACAGATAAAACCTTTTGCTCAGAACCTCTGGCACTCATGGCACTATAGTAACACATCAGCCAGACTATTCAGTGTATAAAATACAATGTATTATGGCAGATTACAAAAGATTAATTGTGCCTGCAGCTTTACACCACTGATAGATCGTGCCTGCCTGGGGAGCAGAGAAGGTGCCAATGGGGATATTTTATAACACAGTGCTTCATTGTGTGCAAACTTTTATGCAGTAAGACATGGGAAGGTGCTGGGTTATAAAGCATGTACATACACGTATGAATGCACACACACAAGACATTTGTGTGCTGTGAAGCACGCAACAAAGGTTTGGACATCTACTACCTGTACAGCATCTGTGCACATTTACATCTGGAATATGTCACTCAAGGTAGAGTGGATTTTTAAGACTAAATAAAACACCTAAAAGAAATAAAAGTGAATCAAGACACATTTATAATCAGCAACACACGCATGTACAGTGGATATTATTGTATTTGGTCTCTTCATATCTACTACTAGCAATATTTACTTTCTGCCACTGAAAATTTATATACTGTAAACATTGCTCCAATTCTGCAAATTCTAACACATGATCTTGAGCCTTTTCAAGATAAGGATTAGGATCCTAAAGTCTTGAGCAAGTAGACACCGAAACATTTGCTATCTCAATCCAAGTTGGGCAGATGTTGGAAGATTTGTTAAAGTGCTGCAGCTGGCCAAGAAACTGGTCTTTGAAGAATGCTGGAAAGTTGTAGGAATGGTCACTTTTCATAAAAGAATAAAGCACAATAGAAATAAAGTTTCTGTTCAGAAAAAGGTACGTCTCTCTTCTGTCACTAAAGCATGAGATTCTGTTTAAGTCTATTCTCTGCATAATGCAATAGCTTCAGATGTTGACAGTTTGCATAATTTAGCTTGAGGAACTGAATTTAAATGGGATATAGGCTTTAGGTTTACTTACCATCCTAAACTCTCACTACTTTATTTTTAAGGAAGAGATCCAGATTAATATATGAGCAAGGTGGTGACTAAATTGCTCTGACCAGCATGATCATTAGAATTTATAATGCAGTCTGAAGTTCTGAAGCCCTGTCTTGAGCTGAAGTTGAAAGGAGCTAAATGCAGAAATGACTGAGGCATACAGTTTGCTCAGTGGCCTACACTCAGCTGCAGCATCTACACAGAGTTATGGCACTATATTATAACTGTAACTATTTGCAGTGATCCATGCCCAGGTATGAGTTACCATTTCCAAATTTTCGGATACCAGTTGACCTGTATATAAATGCAACCAAATAACTGGTGTCCTATGGGCCAGACATGTTGACAATGGCTCTCTGTAGATACTGGGGGACTGTGGAAACCAAGAGGATTTGGATTCTGCAGCTTAGTAACACATCAATTTGTAAGCCTGAACAGCCTCTCCAGACTCTCTCTCTTCACTTATAAACAAAGATAACCAACCTTACACACCATTCTGATGTACCCTTAGTAAATCAACAGAAGTTCTTTATAAATACTTTCATAGTACCATATCATTATAATGGGGAAGTCTATGCCTTGTGCCCCTGCTAGAAAAAGGACATAAAGAATTATGACTTGGCTTCCCAAGGACCATGTAAAGGGATCTGAAATGCCTAATAGATGATATGGCATTTACATACAAGCACTGCAGTGACAAATCCTAAAGGATATGGAGTCTGTGTGACTGAAAGGCAGGCAGGGAACCTTGGTAGTACTGTACACCTATTGTTTTCATGGATAGTACACCTACTGTATACTGGGATCCAAACTTATTCTGCAGCTGTATCCAAGCTTCTAACCCTCAAAAGCTAACTGGAAATGTGAGAGAAAAAAGCGGGAGAGAAAGATTTCTTTGTTTATAAAATGTGAATTATTAGGCAATGGCAACACAGACAAACATTTTTCAGTGTCTGGCAGTTTGCAACAGTCTACTAGCTGCAGGGAACTTTTTATTTTATTTATACAGAGTGTTTGCACCTAATTAAATGAAAAAGTAGAAATGTACAGAACTACCTGAAAGTAATTCAGGGAGCTGACGAAAAAAGAGAAAATTCTAAAAAAAGGAAAAAGACATTTTCTCCACTTTGTGGGTGGTGGGTTGAACACAGGGACCTGTGTCATGGAGCTGTTGACCCTAAGAAAGAGTGTGATTCTTACACTTACATCATGTTATGTGGGGTCAGACGTTGTCATGTGACAGGCCATGACCCCCATATGAATCACTGCCATATAAATTGTAAAAATCACACTTCATTTCTTGGAGACTGAGCAGTCTCAAGAAAAGAATGAAGATATCTGGTCATAAAACAGCAGCTGTAATATTAGTGATATACAAAGTTAATTCTTTTTTCTGACAAACAGAGGTAAACCAAACTTTTGGCTGCTCTTGGTTGGTGTTGTCTGGGGGAGTGTGGTAACATTTACTTTCTTATTTTTTTAATGCCTTGCAGCAATTAAATGAGTGAAAGTTATGTAGCAGTGTAGAAAATGATGCCATTTTACCCAAATGGTTTATCTTTGTTCTCTGTGGCCATCTGTAAAAGTCTAATGTGGATAAGAATCTAATACCTTGCCTAGATTTCTATGTTGAGCCTGCAGACAGAACACTCCCATTTCACAGTTTCATCCAGTTTCTCACACCGTCCAACATTCAGCAGCCATGATCTGCAGTTAGATGAGAGAGAGCAATTAAATTCAAGGCTGCCTGCATCTACCCAGTCTATAGCTGCTGAATGCCTCACACTGGATATGTGGCATGGCGTGAGCAAGTACGGAATGTGGCTCATCTTCTCACAGTCCCAGGGCAACAACCAGATAACAGACAGTGTCCTGAAGATAACAGACACTTCCTGAAGTGTCACTGATACTGTGAGTCTCCCCCAAAGCAGGCTGCCCACACCAGCACCCGTACCTCCATCAGCAGGTGCTGTGCTGCACCCCCTGCACACACACAGGGCCAACAGGGGCCAACGCACAAGAGCTGAGCTTCAGTATTTATCACAAATCCTCACACCATCTCCATCCATTCCCACTTTCAGTGCCTCCAACCACCTGTGAGCTGCACTGCATGGAGACCCAGGAATACTACAGAGCCAGTGAGAGGAGGACTCTGGCCCCAGCAAAGTTGCCAACTCCCTGGCCCACAGCACATGGCATGGAGTTTCTTCCCTTTGCAGAACTGTGCTACAACATGTCCACTTTGGTATTCAAAGGGACACGTCCAGTCCTTCCGTTTGCAAACAGATCCTTGCAAATACGGACAAAGGAGGAGTCACTCAGAGCTGCAAATGCTCCCAACCAGCTGTGGGGAATATACAAGGCCACGGTTGTAGTGTTTGTCATGCTTCCAGCATAGAAATTAATTTGTCATTTATTTTACCAGTCACCTAATATTTTGACTTTCGTGTCTCAGCTTCCTTCTCCAGCTATTTCCTAGGAGTTTGTTTAACTGCAGTCTAAGGTATGTTCCCTGAACCTTAAGGCACCCTAATTTCTCATCAGCTGTTAGCTCTGCCTGCTGGTGCTGTGCATGACACAGGGTGTTGTGTCACAGAGCCATGGCTGGTGTTCAAAAGCTGACTGGTCAAACGCTAAACCTCCAAAAACTTACAAGTTGACTAAACCAGCTTGACATTTTTTGTGCCTCCTGGGAGTGGGTCACCAGTCTATTTCTAATCATCGAAACAGCAAACCTCTTAAACACAGCCTGCCCAAACCCCAGCATTTTACAGCACCAACTAGTTCACCTAAAATCTATTTATTGCATGTTTAAGTGGCTCAACCTGTGGCTCTGATCCACCCCACAGGTTCTCAGCTGCTAGGGGTGTGACCAAGTGCTGTGTTGAGCAAAGGAAAATGAGAAAGTTCTTCACCTCAGTGCCTGGAATTAAAGGCCTCAGTGAAAGAAACAGTTGAGCCAAAGGCTCAAGAGGGCTCTGCTGAAGCAGGAGGTTTTTATGGCAGACTGTCACAGTACTCAGCCATGGTATAGTCATGAAATGTAAGTAAGTTTTGGCCTGGACACTTTGCAGTTTGCAAACCTTATGCAAGAACTTGTGATAGTGCTTTGCGCTAAGCCAGTAGTATTTTTAAGTAGAGTTTTGTGCAGACTCTAAAGTGCTGTGTTTTCCTAATTCCACTTGGGGAAAATGACATTGCTCAAATGTGCTGTAGCAGTTAGGATAAAGCTGTCATGTCTCCTAACTCAGCAGAACTGACTACAGGGAGTTTAAAGCAAGGCTGTTGATATAATATTTGAAATGCCTTCCCTCCTTGCACAAGCCAAGCATGCCATTACTAATGTCATTATAATTTTTGGTAGGACAATAGGAAAATGGGAAATGCTGAAGAAGCTTGGAGTCTTTCTAGACATAGCTGCTCATTTGTGCTTGGGAAGAAAATAACCTTCCACAGTCCCCATCTACCCTTTTTCCACACAGCATGCTTTCAGGACAGACCTCCTTCACATCTCCATGATCTTTCCACACAGCATGCTTTCAGGTCAGACCTCCTTCACATCTCCGTGATCTTTCCACACAGCATGCTTTCAGGTCAGACCTCCTTCACATCTCCGTGATCTTTCCAATATATACAGGTACTTGAGAAGCATGGAACTGAGTATTTGGGAGCATAAGGCTTCTGAGTGATATGTAAAGATCATTGGAAGAATTAAAATAACAGACAGTAGATTAGAAAAGCTCATGCAGATTCAGATGTTCCCAAGCTACTGTGGGATTTTGGAGAATTGAAGCATGGAGAAGAGGATAGAAGGAAAATTACCGAGCTCTTTTGCTCTTAGGCTAGGGAAGCCTAATATTTGTTTTCTCAATTCCCTGACCTCTATATTTTAAGGAAATATGTTTCTCAGGTTCCTCTCAATCTCTTCTCCTGCATCTTTTTGCATCTTTCTTCCAACATTTCAACTTCTGAGTCTCATGGTGACACTCAGATCTTCTGGTGGGCTGTGTGGCTGTGGAGGTGTGTGTCAAAACACCCAAACAACTTATATCAGCAGATCTACCTGCCATCAGTTTTGCAATAGTTAGGGTTCACTTTAGGAGCATCACCCTGCATCTTCTCCCTTTCAAAGCACCCTTCAGTTTGGATACACAAAATGGAAAATGGATACACAACATTCAAACCACGTTCACAATACCTGCCAAATACCATCCAAAACACCTAAAGTTCACTACACTTCCATCCTTGCAGTAAGTCCAGTCATCAGGACCTGACTAACAATTGAAAGACTGTTAAGGCAAACTCCACAACCCCCAAATGGTGATGGGGGTTGGGCAATAACATAATTTGTGTACCAAAATATGGTCTTAAAAGTCTATGAATTACTGTCAGCCTCTTGAGCTGGTCACCTCTTGCAAATGGGTCTGAGTTGAATAATCTAAGGAACTGTAATTGGTGTGCCCACAAATGCCAGGCTACTAACATTGCAACCATTGATTTTTATTACCCACTACAAAAATAGTAGCAGATTATTATTAGCAAAAAAAACCCAAACACCCTGAAAATATAAATATGTTGTAACTTTAAATTTAAATGGACACCAAAACATGCTCTTTTAGCAGTGGAAGTAGCCAGGATATTTTTGATATTAAAATATTTATTTAGGAAAAAAAAGACCTATTATCCCTCATTTGGTTAAAAAAAAAAAGAAGACGAAAAATCAACACTGCGTGTCCTCAAAGAACTGATCATTTTAACTCCGTAAGTAGAAGGAAATTTGTAATAACTCTGTACTCCTAGGCCAGTTTAAGAGTTTTAAGAGTTGAATATTCCTGTTGAGAAGATGAGTAATTTTTTTTAACATATTAATCATATATTTCATTTCCAAACAAAAGCGAACCCTCCCCTGAAGTTTGGAACATCTGCAGTTTGTAATTGTGCAAAGAAGCTGGGAGAAGGGACTCAAAACAGAAGCTTTTTGTGAGTACGTGCATGCATGCACGCACACCCACGTGTGGGTGGGTGCGCTCGTGTGGGTGTAGGAGGAGGAGGGACGGAGAGAAAAAAGGAGAAATCTTTTCCTTGCTTCTTTATTTTTTATTTTTGCAGCTTAGGACCCGGCAATAGGTGATTTCCAGGCATGGATCTAATGTTGCAGACCTCTTCATGTGCTGATACCGGCAAAATTACGTATGTGGCTAAGGCTTTCCATTTGGAGAACTTTTATATTTTTTCTGTGTGCCTCATGAGCATGTGATAAGTTTCATTAAATATGTGAAGAAGATGCTCAAAAGAATAAAATTAAGTTAGATTTAAAGTTTAATATGAAAAAAATGTCTATGGGATAGCAAGGTTAAATAGCAAGCTTTTTAATAAATAAATATTTTGATAAATAAACCAGTATTTAATGATACAACAAATATTATCTAATTTCAGTAGCTGAGGTATTGCTGACCAAGTTACTTTACTAAAAGTTAGTTTTGAGTCAACAACAAATTATTGACTAACACATAATGCCTGAAATAAGTTCTGTCTCAATCTTGTTTGGTCTTTAGTCATAGCATATTATCAATTCATCTTTTTTTTTATTTGCCTGATCTTTTTTGGTCTCTTTCAGTCTATTTGTTGCCTTTGTGGAGCACAACCAGTACGTACTACTAAGCCAAGCAGTCTTAAAGGAGGAGAGATGAGATAGAGCCTTGCATGTGAATGCCAAGTGCAAATATTCTGTGCGTTTTTGTGTAATAGAGAGAAGTTACTGAAAATTCAAGTTTTTTCTGTGTTTCAACCTTTTACTGATCAGAGTTGTATCTCAATAACCATCTTAGCTTCTCATCGAAGTTGTAGGATCAATGCTTCTCTGGTTGTGTAATCATCACTCAGTGAGAGCACTTCCTTCCAGGTAGATTGTATACAAGGAGCCTTATTCTAATTTTGGCTTTGGATTGGAAATCTGGGGGGGGAAAAATCCTGACATTTACCAAGATTAAATATGGCTCACCAACTACAACAAAGCTAAATCCAACCTTCCTAACTAGATAACACATTAATTACTCTTAAAACCATAGGGACACAGGATACACGGAGTGGCTAAGCAGGTACTAAATGTGACACATCTATTTCACAAGCTGTAAGAGGAGATGCTTGCAAAGAGGACATGTTATGGCTCATGTTACAGAAATCTTGGAAACAATGACATATTTAAAAGAAGATGGGGGGCAGTTCAATGTACATTAAGTAGGACACCTCTGATTTTTGGGGTAGGGAGAGAAACATAAAAGAGTTAGAGCAATTGTCTTAGAAAGACATTTCGACATCACATGAAAGGGATAAGAATGCAACAGGAGACACAGTAGCAAAAATATACAGAAGAGCAAAAGGGGAAGAAATTCCAAAATAGAGAAGAACCTTTTACTTTGACGAAATAGCCAGACTTCTGTGTTTTGCCGAATTGTTCCTTCAAATCTTCTGCAAGTCATGTATCACATACACTCAGCCTATCAAAAATCAGACTGTGATAGTCCCCACCAGAGTTACATAAAGAAAGAAAATTTTTCTAAAGAAAGCAAATTTTGCAGATTTAATCTCAGACCTAAGAATTTTAAGAGTGTCCCTTCAACCCAATTCTCTAGAGATCTCTGAATTTCAAGTTAACTTGGCCCTGTAAAAGACACATAACTCCAGAACTATGCAAATGTGTAGAAGTTTGAAAATACCTGGTCTCCAAAGGTCCACCTACTGCTGCCCATTTGCTTTGGCAGCATTAATTCTTGGTTAAATATGGGCACTACTTCAAATAATTAATTACAGATACATAGCTATTTATAGCCCTGATAGATTCCAGAGCTCCAAAGCTGCTGTCATACTAAAGGAGAGGTATAGGCCAAATTATCTTTGTTCTTTCTTAGCTTTGCCTTCTCCTCCTAAATCTTTCCCATGGTGAATATTTCCATCTTCCTGCTTCATCTTGGTTTTCACCCTTGTCCTCCTTTCTCTTTTTTTTCTTTTTTTTTTTTTGTTTCCTTAAGTTGCTGCCTCTCCTTCCCTAACTCTCTGTTCTCATGTTTTTATTCATAATAACTTGTCCACTTTCTTCTTCTTCTTCTGTCCTACCCAAGACTACAGTAAGCAAAACAAAATATGAGGTGAACAAGATGAATGATTTCACCTGCAGTAAGCTTATTGCACATCTTATGATATTTGGTACATGAAACCTTAGCATAAGGCTAGGGCTGGACTTGAGAAATAGTCATTTTTATTTGGAAAAGAGAAAGCAGCTTTCTAGCACACATGGTTTCTGCGAAAACATTATCTGAGCGTACCCTGAAGGCTAAGAAACCAAAGGCAAATAAAAGGAACCTCAAATTGATTATTTTTAAGCCAGAAGGCAAATAAAAAGGAACTCCAAATTGATTATTTTTAAGCCACCCTCCTCACGTATGATTTTGGAACACTTAGAGCTGGCAACAGAGCAGCACAGATCAAGCAGAGGATTTGCCAAAAATCAGTCTGAGCTTTCTCCATATATTTGCTTCCTTTTCTACTCTTACCTTAAATCTTAGTGCAGGAATTTTTAGGAGTGACTATTAAAATCTGTTGCCTGCAAAACAGCAGTGTGCACCCTGAAAATAGGTGAAAAGAAGAAGAGGTGATTGAAATAAGGAATAGAGGAATTTTGTGACTGTTGTGCTTCCTCCTTTCTCAATTCCCAAGTGTGGGTAGGCTCTGAGTCTGGCTCTGAAAACAATGTACTCTTCTGCCTCATTTCTGTGGCTGATCCCCCAGGCCACCTGTCTTCCTGTGATCACAAAGACCAAATAATGGCGAAAAAGAATGGCAGTGTGACAACACTGGCAAGTGGTGTTATTTGCACTCAGATTCCCAGGAACAAAAAGGGAACATGCTAAGCCACAGCGTCATCTATCTTCACCTTGGGTGTGCGGGGTAGTGCTTAGCTTTGTTTTTAACAGCCTCAACGATGTCTCAGTAACAGCTTAGGTGCATAAAAAACTCCAAACTTGACCAGGTCTTTGTATTAGGTGTTTAACTCTCATCAACCTTTGTATTTTCTATTTTGTTTTAGGAGAGGGAGCAGAAAAATTACAAACCTGTGATGAAGTTCCCAGTTCTCAGTTGTTTCCTTCTGTTTGAGTAGACAAGGTGTCTGGCACCCTGTTCATACTGGAAATACCCCACAACACGTGCCTCTCTGTGCAGCTGCTATCTTATTTTTCAGTCTATTCCAGGCATGAATTTATCTCTTCGACTCTGAGCTGATCTAAAGCTCAGAAATCAGAAACCGTGGAACCCATAAGGGAAATAGCACACAAAGAAGAAAAACAGCTATTTACAATCATAGCGACTGGGGTTTTTCCAAGAAATTCTTATTTTGTGTATTCCTCCGCCCACGGTGTTTCGGTTTCTGCGGTGCATACTTTGATGGATCATTGGAATGACGTGCAACACCGTCAGGGCAGAAACAAATGCAGAAACCTCGGCAGCGCTGCTGTTGGCTGCCTGCTGGGGTCGAGCATATGGAGGCTAATTGGCAGCGGTGTAGCTCAGGACACGGCGAGTTAGGGCTCGATTGCTGAGAGCGAGCCATGGAAGGGGTTCAGCCATTCCTGTCCGAGCAGAACCAAGCATGAGGGTTTTGTGGGTGCACTGCAGAGGTGCATGCCTGCCATGACTGCACACATGGGGTGAGGAAGACAAATGTCTCTAAAGCCTCAGCAATGCTAGGAGATCACAGAGTCAGGCTCACCTTTCCAGAAGCGCACCCAGCTCTTTCTGCATGTTAACGCCACTCTGTTCCTCCTTTATGTGCAGGCACACCTGTCTCCTTCCTGAACGTTCTTGCCATTTCTAAGTTTTCATGTTACTGAGTAAATGGGAATAAAACAGGCTCTAAACTTACCCTGCTTCTTTCCTGAGCTGCACGGGAAGATAAGGTGCTTAAAATCTGCAGTCATATCCAAGGCTGAATGGTGCATTTAAAAGCTGGCAGAAAGTGGCCTTTGAAGCAGCACCTTTTTGAGAGTCAAAGGGTCTCTCAGAGATAGAGCCAAGCTGTTAGAAAAATTCCTGATGGTAACGCTCATTTGTCCAGTTCATAAATCTGCCTCCCTATTCTTCAAAGTGCCAAAAGTTATCTAGCCAGACATCCAGCTTTTATAAGACAGTCTAACAAGCTGTCTGGCTCAATTAGTTGAACTCTGATGGTGCTCCAGATTTTCAGTCAGCAGACCACTTTGTAAGGAAAATATCTACTTGCAGACCCAGTTCCCTTCCAGTGTTGGTAGCTTAACTTACAATGTTACAGTTCTTAAAGGTTTTTTTTTCAATGAACCACAAAAAAATAAAGCTCTGTAGTCCATCCCCACACCACAGTTTCAGCTTCTCAATTCCTCTGCCCCTTTTTTTCTTGGGTTTTGCACTGTAAATGGTGGAAGCAATATTTTCATGGTCTGTTTGTGCAGAACACATTGTGAAAAAAAGAAGCTATGTGCTTGGTTATGACTGAGAAATTCTGAGTATGAAAGTACAATTTGGGGTTTCTTCAGCCTGAGCTCACTCTGTTCTTGGATAATCCTGTAACAGACTGTTCTATATGACTGCGGATGTAAATGGTCCCACAGAAGCTGGACTCTATTACCAGGTTAGGCTGTATAGCCAAGTTATATCTAATTTTTGTTTCCATTATAGCTTCTAGTACACAGCTGATATGGCTCAGTTAAACAGCAGTCCTTATAAAAGCACAGTTAGGACTTTTGATCAATAAAGAGTAAAATAACTACTAGAATTACAGACTTGATGTGATGCCTTTTTTCTAAAAAATGACACACTTAAGAAAGCAACATCTTTTACTAGCTACTCAATTAACCTAATCTTTCAAGTTTTACCTTTGTCAGTCAGCATACCTACTGACAGATTCACCTTCTCTCCAGGCAGACAAGTGGCAGAGATGTTTTCACCTTCCTGTGTTTCTACTGTTCACCACTTATGATTTCAGGAACATTCCGAGCAGCAGTCCCAAGACCTCATCTGCTCTGGTGATCCCTCACTAGTGATGTAGGCATAAGTAAGGCAGTCACAGAGGCAAAACTTTGGGGTACAAAATCCAACCAGAAACCTGAAAAGCTGGAGTTTCACAATGAATCGTTCCCCATCATTTCATGCATGGTTTCCTTCTTTTTTTTAAATGTAGGCCATGCAAAGCTTATTCAAATATGTTCTATCCTCTGACTGAAAGTTGACAGCGATAAAATTCTCAGTCATGCAAAACACAAAGAAAAAAGGTAAATACACAGTAGGAATGCAGTGTTATCAGAGCACTTATGTGTTGAAGATTTAGTACATTTTAGCAAGCAGATTCAGAAAGCCACGTAGATTAATTTTTGTCTGTGTTTAGTTTTCGGAATTTGAAGAACCTTTAGCAATACAAAATGAATCCAAATAAGATGTTACTTCTGTGTAGTACATTGTTAACTTCATTCTGTACAAAATTTTCAATGAAAGGCTTAAAGTATAAGACAATTTATACAGACAATCCTATATGAAGAAAATATCAGAGAAGAAAAGTTATTTTTAAACTAGTGGCATTGACTTCCACACATTCTAGAGCAGACCTTATTTTCATAAACTTCGTAAGTTAATATGCTATTTATACGAGAGATAATCAGCAGGATTATGCAGAAAGATGTCGGCACTGTAACACACACAGTAAAACAATTCTCAAAATACTAGTCATTATTTTCAATTATGTTTTCTATTTGATTGTTAGAAGCCAATCTTGGTGATCCAGCAATATACACTTGGCTTTGCAGCCACTGTTGCTGCTTACTAATGTCTTGGGAAATCCTATGCCTTTGAAAGTCCATGTAAATCATCTAAAAGGAGCCAACATTAACACTCAGGCTGAATTAGAAAATAGAAAAATACACAAAGAAAGTTGTTTAAGGACAAAGTTGTCTCTAGCTAAAATTAAGCACTGATTCACAGTGACATTATGAAAACACTGAACTGTACATTAAAATTCCTAAACATCGCTGCTATTCACAACAGGCCAATGCAAACATTTGTTACTTCTCTGTCTGAGAGGGAATTTGTAAGTTAGGAAAATGATGTCAGTACAAAAGAATTCAAAACTAATTTTATCTGATTGGCAAGCAAGTTAAAGTACTGAGATACTAAATAAATATTTGACAGCACCATTCCATAGTATAATTTATTTCACATATGCACTAAATTAAAAGGAAAGCTTTCCTAAACTGCAAGCAATTTCCAGGCAAACCACTAAGCAAGATGACGGTGATCACTGCCATTGTGTCACGGCACGGCACCTTCTTACCCTTGCAAAGGTCACCAGAGTTTTGAGCAAATAATCAAAACCACAAGGCAGAGAATAGTACAGTAGGTTCGGTTTTGTCACACTTTTGACAGGGAATTTAATTTTATACCACTGAGCACTTCTGCTTATGAGGGTGAGGAAACAATGCTGAATGCCCGGCCTTGTATTTGTGTCAGTAGGGCTATCGCTATTGATAAGGAGTTCAGAGTTTTGCCGAGCAATGGGCATTGCTAGGAAAATTCATTCCAGCATGATAGGGCTGTTGTTGAGATCCTATTTTAAATTTTTGATGTGTCTCAGTAAGGGAGTGCGTGGAAATGTGTGATTCATGCAATGACCAGTTCTCATGGGCACACAATGGCACAGGGGAGATACTGGAGATGCGCAAGAAATATAAGATGGGATGTACAAACAGATCCAGAACTCAGAAATACTTTCAGAGAGTACACCCAGATACAGTGTGTGCCATTTCTTGTTGTGTGGCAAAATGGAAATTGCAGAGGTGCTACATGTTTAGGTCCCCACAGTTTTGGCAAGGTTGGTCTGTTCAATGGTTCCTTCCAAAGTAGATTTTCTAAGAAAAGTTTGGTGATCTGAGATACAAGCAAAGAAGAAAGAGTCTCACATCATTTCAAGTGTATAGAGCTGCATTTGTAGTACCGTAATTATGGAGATAGATATTCAGCCTGGTTTAGAACTTGCTGAAACACTAGGGTCAAAGTTAGAACTGAAATCCCCTGAAATTGAGAGGCTTTTATGCAGGAATTTTATTAAATTCCCTGTACAGACAATAAATAGCCGCAAAGTTCCGCTGGTTTATATCCCAGAGGACTTATCAAGGGCAAGGTTTAAAACTAATTATGGGGAAATATAGGTAGCACCTAAAAAATGCAATCTTTAGCTATGTGCAATATCATATGGTTTGTAATATCATATGCTTTTAAAATTGCTGTACACCTTACAACAATATTTTGCATACTAAATGCAAAACAAAAAGTATTCAATACTAATTTCACTTACAAAATAATCATCATAAAATCTGTGGTTTTTTGCCCTTTACAGAAAAAAGAGAGTTGTCGACATCTATTGTCAAAAATCCAGAAGAAGCAAAATGCAAATGAAAACCTGATTTATACGAGATTAAATTCAGAACAACAATTTCCTTTTTTTTTTTTTTAGTACATTTTATGCTTTTTACTTCATTTTCTCCCTTAACTTAGAGAAGCCAGGAATATCTACTGATTATCCTACAAATCATGAAACGCTAACTAACATGGCTTTAACACACTTGAACTATTAAAAGGAAAGTGAATACAGACAGCATTGAAGGCTGTACATTATTCTTCACTCTTGATCTAACAATTTATATCATATGTGAATATACATGCTCTCCTCTTCTTGACATACTTTCTGTCATGTATGCAGGGTCCTTTTTCTAGAGAGTGCTAATACAGAAACATGCATTTGTTGTGAAGCTTCCCTAACACAATGCCGGGTCTGTATGGCACTTTGACATTGTTCTGGGTGAAAAGCGTTACATGCATGTAAACTGTGTCATTTAAAAAAAATCAGTTTGGGAGATCAGAAAGTGTGAAAGCGAGAAAGAAATTGGTGGTTCTGAAAGAAAATAGTGGTGCTAGGAAGTCACTGTTTTATCCTCCTAGGCTTGCAGTGCAACATAATCACCAGTCTGAAGTAGCTGTTCATTTTACTTATCATTGTAAAATAAACTCTCTTTGTGTGCATGTAGGTTCTGTTGTTCTTTGGAACTGACTACAAACCATTTTCTAACAATAAGCAGGAGGAGTCAGAAGGTTGACTCATAAGTTAGCACTTATTCCGTTACCTACTACAAGCCTGGTTTCCAAACTTCAGAGGTCTCAATATCTTCTTTTGTATTTTTACTGTTTTAAAACTTTCAGACTAAATGTCCATGTACAGCTGCTGTACATGCAATCTTATGTGCAAGTACACCTGTCCCCAAACTAGGCACAGACAGGATACAACTCTTTGGTTTGCAGAAGTTGAAAGAGTTATTTGAATGACAGGTTTAGGTAATCTGATGCATAATTTGTAGCAGATGTTTGGACTGTCTGTATTACTACAGGGAAAATAACAACTGTTAAATTTAATAGCATCTCTGAGAATATGAAGGCATGGTATGAAGTTGTGGCATACCAAATGAGAGTTGTTTTAGTAACATTTTAATTCAACTGCTACTGTGAATGCCAAATCATGTACGCCTAAATTAGTGAAATTCAATGAAAATATATTACAGCTACATCTACCTGTGACCACACCTGGTGTGAGCTGAAGTATGATATATTCTGGTATCTGACTAGGCTAAGTGCTACACAAGAGCTGACTTATTCTTTGGTTACTATAAAATTGTCAGAAAACACCTTGGTTTTCATAGGAAATAACTTTAATAAAGGATTTTGTCACCATAATACCTCACTGTTTTCAATATAATATTACTGAGAAATACATTTTTGGTAGGTGAAAAATTTTACCATGGGATCTAAAGGCAATTGTGCTGCTCTTCTTTCTCTGATCTTTGAGTACATTGACTTCCAGCTTTTCTTGCATTATTCACTCCTGTCATGCCCCCAGTGCAGTGCTGGGTAGTCCATCAAACTGTACTAGTTTCTCTTCTGGCCTTTTTCTGAGTACAGGCTTCACTTCCTACTGATGTACATGGTGCCTGGAGAATTGGTTTGTTTTGAAATGAGGTTGGTTTACCACCCTGTGTTGTAAATGTCACTCTAAACAGTACAAACACATACATTGGTTTGGCTTATCCATGTCCTTCAAATCCTCCAGGTTATGCTCCAGTAAATTTTACTACAGAAGCTTTGCAATAGGCACATTCCACCCTCCCAAAGCCTAATTCTCTACAAATATGCTCATGGAAATGCCTTGCTTCTCGGTATCATTTCTAGTTCATTTCTGTAGCTTGGCCATTCTTGCAGCCAAGTGCCATTTTCATCTGGAAGGGGTAAAAAGACAAGCAAAGTAAAACAACCATGTCTACAAAATTAAAACAGTTGGTAAGGCAACCGGAACTGATATTTGTTTGTTACTGATCTCAGATTTGTAACAAGGATGTGAAATTAAGATTCTCAGACTTTTGATCAGCTGAGGAAAATCAAAGGGTGGGAGCAAAGGGGTTGCTAAGAAAAATTAAGACAGCCAGTTCCTCACTCCTGCCTCATTGAACAAGGAACCTGTCTGTCTCCATTCATTACAAAGGGAACACAGACACTGTTTTGGTAGAACCAGCACATGCAACACTTCTATGGCATCCATTACATAGACGCTGCAGCTCATCTGGCAATATCTGCAGCTCTAGACTATCCTTACCTTTTCTGAGAAGAAATACCATTTGATTCATCCATCTGCAGGACAGCTGGAACCTTCAGGCTCCAGGACCATGCCAACAAAAGAGGGAGGTGGAAGAGGTAAAGCCAGAACAAAGTAGCATCCCCTCACCTGGGTCACAGCTCTCTTGTCCTGGGGGTCAGCAAGGCAAAGCATCAGCCAGCAAGAAAGAAGGCCAACTGCATCATGGGCTATATTAACAGGAACACATCCAGTAATTTCAGAGAAAATATTATGTCTCTCTGTTCAACACTTATTAGACGAGATCTGGAGTACTGCATAAAGTTTTTGATCCCCAGTACAAAATAAATTGGAGTACCCTCAGGGACAAGCCACCAAAATGGTTAGAGCGAGTTGCAGTGCTTGTCCTGTGGGAAAAGATTGAGGGACCACAGCCTGTTAAGCCTGGAGGAGAGAAGAATTTGGACCTAATAGAAAACGCCAATATTGCCAATATCTGTTGGGAGGCTGTTGAGAAGATAGAAACGGGCTCTTCACACAGTGATACAGGATGGAAGCACAAGAGACAACAGTTACAAGATAAAAAGCAGGCTTTTACCAGATATTAGGAAACTCTTTTTCTCTGTTAGGATAATCAGGGACTGGAACATGTTACCTAGAAAGACTGTGTCATTTCTGTCATTGGAGGTTTTAAAGACCAAACTGGCTAAAGTCCCAAGCCACCTGCTCTGATTTGAGAGCCAATCCTACTCTGAGCAGCAAGTCAGACAGGATGACTGCCTGAGATCCCCTCCAAGCTGAATTACTCTGTGATTCTGTAACACTAAATCATTATGTGTGCTGTTCAGAAAAACAGCTGCTGGAAAAGGCAAATTTAGTTACCTCCTATGTGTCGATTTTACCATCTGACATTCTGCACTCAGAAGAATGCTGGGTTGCACTCTGAAAAATTTTAAGGCTAGTCCAAAACCATGCCTTTCCTCCCAATTAATAACCTCTATAGAGCTGACTCTTGGGAAATGTAGAGACGTCTGGTGTTTCCATTGGATTTTTTTTCTGCCAGCACCCTATCTCCCAAATCCACACCTCAACCCTGTTCTACTGCTGTAGTCTGTAAATGCCAGGAATACAGCAGAAGGATGACCATGGAGAATTCCAGTGCAACCACATAAAATCAGAGGGAGAACATCAGGAAGAAATAATAATGCTGCAGAATGTTATAAAATAAGTATTTTCAAGCCAAGTAATTTAATTGGTATGTAAAACGCTTTTTTTCTGCCTTCCTTGCATAAGATGACCTTGTTTGCCATCACTTTAGGATTGATACTTTTTATCAGAACAGAAGATTGCACTACACAAAGTCACACTATACATTATTGGTATTAATAGCTTAACATCAAAGTCACATGCTTAACAATGATAACTCTTTCTGCCTGAAATCTGCTATTGCTTCACTCCGCTGCCACCACTCCTCTGTAAAACATCTGTTTTTCATCCATCCTCACTCTCCTCCAAATTCTGACTCTTCTCCCCACAGTTTCAGAGATCCTAAGCCTGCTTTTTTTCTGGCTGCTTCCTGCCTTCCTTGTTAGTCAAATTGTGACTGACAGGAAGTGAAAGCATGTAAGGTCAATCAATCTGCTGCAGAAAATATACACAACAGATGCAACAAATGCACAGGCTTCGTAATAATCCTACAGATGAACAACACAGGAGGTAAGTCATCCTCCAGCAAGTGACCTTAAATAACACATTAAGAAAGGAGACATTGCAGTGGGATGTGAAACCTGGCACCCAACATCTGTGTTGTCCATAGATGTCACTTACATTTTCCCTAGAGGCAGGTGATGTTCAGGCTCTACAAGGAACAAATCGGGGATCATCTCTTTGCCTCCTCCCAGTCGTGGGACATCACACACGTCAGACGGGACCAACTGCAATTATTCAAGGGATCAGGGCCCCTCCACACAGAAGGTAATTGCTTTTCTACCACTTAGCACTGGATGTAAAATGTTCATGGACTTCCAAGGAAATCCCAAACCATGCCAAACCTTGACCCACTGATGTCAGTGTCATTTTTCCAATTTTGGACTTATTGAAATTGGGACCTTGTTTTCATTTTTATTCCACAGAAGGCAATTTAGGGATCCATCTGCAAACACTTGCTATCCAGTGCAGTGCTTGCTACCACTGGTAGTCCTCGTGAAATCAGACTAGCAAGTACTTTACCTAGTAATGGGAGTCTGGAGGACTGGAGATGAAGTTGCAAATGTTCATTTAATTTTTGGGAAGACATTCAGGCAGGCCATGTTTCACACTAGAAGTGTACATACCATGTTCAGTAACACCTTCCTTCTAGTTCCAACACTGCCTCTGCCCAGCTGTATGACATTGAACAGGGGTCATACCAGGCCATGCTTCAGTTTATCCTGATTTAGAACAGAAACAAAAACTGTTCCTGGGCATTTGGAAACAAAATGCTCCATCAGATAATTTGAGAACTAACAGTGCCAACGACAGAAGTACACTGAAGTTTTCAGTGGAAATGTACCCTTCTGAAACTCCATGAAAAGAAAAAAATTCAAAAAATCGTACCCTATCCATCATTTCTATATGGACATCAAAATGGGCATCCCATTTGTGACTTCCACTGTTTCTCTATGCAGTTGTCCATTACACTAAGCACTAAACATCTTGACAGCATTAATATTTATGCTTTACTTTGTACATATAATTGTGTTTGCATCTTGAGGCATCTAATTCCAGGCTCCCTACACAGTTAATAGGGAGCACGTGGATTCCTTACTTTTCACAGGTCATTATAAAGACAATTAAGTTCTTCTAGCCTAAGCAGCTAATTTAGATGCTTAAAACTCAACTGTGTCCAAAATTGTGCATTGAACCAACTGAATGCCAACAAAAAAAACCTCAGGCATGAAGTCCCAAGTGGTAATTTGGGAAAGCATCATTACCAAAAGGAGCAATGACTGTCTAAATTAGGTATCTTTGCTGTCTCTTCATCTATGTTCTTTACTGTGCTCCGACTTTCTGTTGATGAGCCAGATGAGAAGGACGTCTCTGCATTTAAGTCTAATCCAAGGAGTCCAGGGTTTCACAATGTTTGCTTTTTCAAAGAACCAAGCATATTCTTCAAATTTAAGAAATCACAAATAAGAAATATATGATAACGGAAATGGAAGAGGCATGAAATATCTCTTCTGTTAAAGCAACAGAATGTTTTCAAAGTTTAGAGAAAATAGATATCTTGCCTAGGCATTTGACCACAATAATTTTCATTCTTCATTTAAAATTCTAGTATTTTTCTTCTCCTTTGTTTTTATCCAATAAAATTCCATTCAGGTTTCTATCCCCTGAGATAAAACAGATGCAAGGATTTTTAGTCAAGTGACCAACAACCAACCACATTAAAAGGCTTTTATTTCACAGTTGCAAACTAACATTATTGGAAAATTGGATTTATAGCATAGAATGAGTTTATCAAACATAATTTTCAAACAGCAGAATTGATGGAAACTATGATACACATAACCTAAATTCTAAATGTTAGGTCTGCTAAATTTTATGAATAATTTGAGTGCAACAAGCTGAGATTTTTTTTCTGGTACCTTTATGCAGATACGTATACACGCATTCCCCCAAAATACAAAGCTCAAGAAAGAAAGCTTTTGCACAGCATCTTTAAGAGTTCATGTTTGTATGCTTTAGTGAGTGGCTTATAAATGTCTTTAAATTAAAAAGAAAAAAAAACCAAACAGCACTGCAGCACAGTGTATAAACAAAGGGTTTTATTGTACCTTGCAAAGGGTATCCTATTCCATCACTGTTTCTGCCACCCTAGTATATTCACATGACTGCAACAAATGGGAACTAATTCAAAGGAGTATTAAACAGTAAGTTTTATTGACATTTATTATGACAAAGAACATTAGGATGTAATGATAAATAAATAAAATAGCACTCTGCTTGTGAACCTAAGTTTTATTTTTATTTGCAACTACACAAATCTTACTACAGTGACTTTTTATACCTCTGATTTTGCTTCTTTTTTTTTTTAACATCACTCCAAGCCAACTATGCTAGGTGACTGTGGAAACCATATGTGGTCAAACTGCTACCAAATATCTGTACCCTGTGTACTGTTGATAGACATATGCAAGAGCAGCTAAACATATGTACTATGTCCTTCTCTGGAACCCAAGCTAACTTTCCAAACTTTTCTCAAACTAGCTCTCCCAAACAAATATTTTCTAAGGGTAAATTTGATAGAAATTTCAACATCTCTTACCTAAACTGGAAATTAAATTTAAAACACCTGAGCAGACATCCTTCTGCATGGCAAATGAAAGCGTGCTCTGAAATGCAATTGAAATATACCACATTAGAAGAAGTACATAGTGAGAAAATTCTGGAGCTGGATATGGAGGAACCTCTATAGCAGCCCTCTGGTTTTGTGCTTACTGAACTATATCAGTAGGTGAGGAGAACCAATCACACAGACACCTGACTGATGCCATGGCTTATCAAAGCCATGTTAATTGCCAAACTTTGTCAACTCATTATTATTATTTGAGTGACTGTGGGAAAGTTCAAAGACTTTGTCTGGTTGAATCTTAGTTCTTTTTTTGCATAAAGTAATTTTCTGCTGGAAAGATTCACTAACACTGAGTCTAAAATCTAGAAACTGAGTCTAAAAAGACCACTTTGAATTTTTCTAGAATAATGAGATCACAAAAGAGGGACCAACCTTGGCCTATCAAAACTAGGAAAAATGGGTGTTATGGGAACGTCTTAAACACAAAGCTTTCACACATCATCTGTCTGTGCCTGAGAATGACTGGTTGACATTCAGAAGACTTCCTGTAAATCCTGTAAGTAAGTGCAGGTTACTCATGACCTTTTCAGCCATGTGCTGAAAATCTCCAACATCAGAGACACTGCTGTTTCTCTGATTCCTGCTCTAGTGCACAGCCACTCTTATTGCTGTGAACCTTCTTATATCCAGTTGGAATGTCCCTTTTTGCAACTTGTGACTGTTATCCCTTAGTCTTTTACAGGACATCTTCAAGGAGAGCCTGGCTTCATCTTCTCTAAAATCCCCATTTTAGGTAGTAGAAGCTTGCAATTAGATCCCACCTGGCCTTGTCTAGATTAAGTGAACACCTGATCTCCCCTTGCTCAGCAAAGGGCAGCAGCCTTCAATAGTCTGCTGCCTTCAAACATTATAGTGCTCTTACACTGGATTCTCTCAATTTTGTCAGCACCTCTCTGATGATGAGGACCCAGACCTGCTCACAGCACTTCAGATGCAGTCTCATGGGTGTTGAACAGATGGATATAATCACTTGTCTCAGCCTCCAAGCTACTCCCTTGCTAATGCAGTTTTTTGCTGCTGCCAGAGCTCACTTCTGACTCATGTTCAGCTCATTGTCCACCAGGACCCTCAGGTCCTTTCCTACAGAGCTGCCCCAGCCTGTGCTGTTGCAGAGGGATACCTCACCATAGATGCATGCATCTATGGCATTTGCCTTTGCTGAGTGTCCTGAGATTCCCATCAGCCAATTTTTGCGGCTTGCAAAGGCCAGCCCTGCCTCCCAGCAAGTTACACACTTCTCACGAGCTAGGACTGAGGCGGCTGAGGATGCACTGTGCCACTTTGTCAGTGTTGGGAGGAATGGGTAAAATGCAGAAAACCGTCAAGGAGGACTGTAAATCACTGAATTGATGTTGCAGCTGGGAATAACTCTTGATGAGCCTGAGTGAACAGCAGCCCAGTGATCCTCTAGCATGGGCCGAGTTTAACAGTGACTCCTTGGGTACCTCTGCCCAGGTGTTCCATTGGGGGTCCCCTAGTTAGTGAGCTAATGGAAATAAATTTACTCCTCAACAAAAACTCTTAAATAAATTACTTTCTAGCTGTGAGACTGTGGTTGTCCCAGCTGCTGGACTGTTTCAGCTCACAGGGGTTTTTTGATTAAAATTTTCTTGAATTTTCAGGTGATACCACAATATAGACAAAAAGGAGTCCAAAAAGTCAGTAGTGTGGTGCTATAACACCACTAGTTGCTCCAGACACAAAAGGCTGGATTTATGTCTCTCACATCCTAAATAAATACATAGGTGGCAAATGTATGGATGTCTTTTCCTTCTTGTGGGGTGAAAGGAACTTTTTTTCTATAGTCTTTTTATACATAAAATATTTATTCAAATCTATTTTGCAACAATTCACTCCTTCTGACAGTTTTCAACCAAACGAGAACTGATGTTAGGCAATGGAGAGTCTACTCACACATTTGCCTCCTGTTTTGCATGTCTTGCAAAAACACATCCAAATTTAGCTATTTATCCTGAATTCCTCACCATCGAAGATGGTTGATGTTTTGTAATGCCCCTTATTTTTGCAAAATATGATCTTTTCTTTTCCTTCGTTGCTGCAACTTGAACTGATTCTAATTCCCTAGATTTCTTTCCTTTTACTGTAGTGATAGGGAAATTTGTCACTATCCTGATGATACAGTCCAGAGACTTGCCATGTGAAATAAAAAAAATATAAATGTATCATGGTGTAGTAATCTTTTTTTTTTTTTTTTAATATGAACCAACAGTATTTAGAAACTGCTAGTCTGGGCCTTCTGCAATTCAGCTGAACATGTCTAAATTGTTTATACATATTTCACATTTCTGAGGCTTTCTTTCCTGCTCTACAAACCAGATCAGCTGTATCAACCAGGTCATTCTCCAAAATCTGGAGAGTAGAAGACAGCAGATTCAGAGATGTGCCAACAAATGGTATGTGTATGTACCAACTATTTCCATGCGGGTTCTGAGAAAGGACACTTTCGTAAGAAACTATTTTTTACTGTTAATCAAACCAGAATGTTTCATTCCTTAAAGGAATGAATGCAGCCTGTTCCAAATAGCAAACTCATGTTACTTTGCAACGACCGCTTTTGATTCTTAGAAACCTGAAGAACTGAAAACAGAAAACAATACCTGCTGGGGCAATTCTTTCCTCACAATTTTTGCCATCTCCTCGTTTTTGCGTGGGATATTGTGACTGCTGAACAGATGTGACCCGTAAGTGCGCTACTAACAATGTTGTATTTGGCTTTGACAGTGGTTTTACGCAGAGTGTTTGCAGAAGCAAGCCGTGCTCCTACTGACAGCACGCATTGCCTGAAAACTCTTGGCTGGCTGACAGACCGGCTTTTGTGGATTTTTTCCGTGGCGATTAAGGATGTTATCGCCCCCCGGTCATCTACAGTTGTGGTTGCAAGTTGCAGCCTCCGCGGTGGCCAAGGCGGCATCTTGGGCTGAACTTGTCATCGCTCTCCACAACGACCTGAGGGGAGGTTGTACCCAGGTGGGAGCAGGCCTCTTCTACCTCCTTGCAGTGACATGACCAGATGTCATGGCCTGAAGCTGAGACCAGGGAGATTTAGATTAGATATTAGAAAATAAAAAAAATCGCTGTTAGTGTGGTCAGGCATTGGAATAGGCTGCTCGGGGAGGTGCTGCAGTCCCCATCCCCAGAGATGTCTAAGAGGTGTCTGGATGTGGCGCTGGGTGATGTAGTTTGGTGGTTTAGGGGTTCCAGCGGTAGTGCTGGTTGATGATCTTTAAGGTCCCTTCCAGCCTTGACGATTCCATGATTTTGTGTCTCCAGGAAGTCATGCGCCCAACACAAATCCAACGCCAGGCTGCAGGCGGGAGGCGCGGGGTGCAGCCACACCTGCGCTGGCAGCACCCCCAGACCCCCGTGAGGGCGGGCAGCCGCCGCGGCCGCTGTCCCGCCCGCAGGGCCGCTCCCGCCTGGCGCAGCGCCTTCCCCGGGCGGCGGCGCGGGGTGGGCGGCTCCACGGCGCA
>WAAE01002974.1:35783-48541 GCA_013400495.1 Nicator chloris
GGCCGCCCGGGGCGGGGAGAGAGTGCCGGCCGGGCCGTGCGGAGCGGCCCCGGGGCCGGGCGGCTCAGCCCGAGGCGAGGGTGGCGGGCGGGGAAGAGCGGGGTGCGGGCGGTGCGGATGCGGGGCTGGGCGTGCGGCCCGGCGCGGGGCTGCGCTCACCCACGCTGTAGACGAAGGGAAAAGAGAGTGTCTGTGTGCCCCTCTGTCTGTCTGCGTGCCTGCCCAAAGCAGGTGGGGCCGCGCTGTCCCTCGCTGTAGCACATGCCTGCGTGTTTGTGGTGAGGTGTGACGGGCGCCTTGCCTCCTCCTCCTCCCGTGTAACGCCGGAGCAGCCATGGCAGGGCTCTGCCTGGCGTGTGACGCGGGTCAGGTGTGTTGTCCGCTGGATAACACAAGCGGGATGGTGTGTTTATATGGGTGTGTAAGGCGGCTGGGGAATGATGGAGGTGTGTCGTTCCCCTTATGAAGTCGAGAGGAAAGCCAGGGCGTGTGTCCGTGTGCAGGGCAGGGATGGGGTGTCACCGTGTGGATGCACGGGATGCTGGGTTTGGGCGCTGCGATGTATCCTTATGCATGTGCCGTGAGCCAGGGTGTGGCCTGGGATGTATGTAGATAGCAGATATACAATAGGACATGAGCGTAACGCTGTGGCTCTGTGTGTATCTGCTCCGATTTGTGCTTCGGGAATGGTGTGTTTGTGTTGTAGCAGAAATGTGACATTGTGTGCAGGGCCATGACATGGCATCGCATGTATGGAGTTGTGTCTGCCTGCTGCTGTCTGGTATGGGCTTGTGCCTGTGTGTATATATAGTGAATATTGGGTGTGGCATAATCTGTGGATATTTTTAAAGGCATGCATGCTATGGGTGTGGCAAGGATTATCTGTAGTCCTTTATGTACATAGCAGATACAGGGTATGGTATTTTGTGTGTATAGAGCAGCAGTGGCTTGTGTGTGTGGGCATGCATAGCTGTGATGTTGTGATGTGTGTGCACAGATGCATTTACAATAGATTTGTGGGGTGAGCGTGGCAGGCAAAAGGTTTGTTTCACCTGTGTGTGGGGACGGCATGACACAGAGCACATGTGTGTGGAGGGTTGCAGCGGAGGAGGAAGAGCGGCTGTGGTTTGCTCTGTGGGGAGAGCATGTGGGGATGTGACACAGTACGTGTATGCCACGGATGGCAGGGCAGAGATGCATCAGATGTTTGTGAAAGGATGATGACAAGGCATGTAAGGGGGAGTGTGTAGCGACAGGCACAGCATGTTTGGAAAGATTGGTTTGAGCCGTGTTTTCAATTACAACTTAATTGTCTGATGCCTTACTGCTTCACAGTGATAGTTACGATGATAGATACAGCAAGAAGGCACAGTTGCTGGCCTTTTCCACATGGGGAGGTACACAGTGTTTTAAGGCTGACAGTCACTTTGTGTGTATATTTACGTGTGTGTAATGATAGTAGGTTTTCTGTGTCAGGTTCTGGGGAGGCGGAGGGAGTGCTCAGCCTCACAAAGAGAAGAACCATATTCCTGTGGTGGTGCAACTTTTCTTCCTTTGCATGAAGGGTTGTTCATGCGCTCTCTCTTTCTTCCTCTGCACATTTGCCTTCTGCTCCTTCCCAATTCTAGCATGCATGTTCTGAACCCAAACAAAGCAACCTTGAAAACTAAAATGTGAGGTGGAATAAAAATATGAATTGACTGGATGATTGCAGTATGCTTCTGTGTAGAATCAGTTTGGATTTGCTTTGCAAAGGTTTTAGGATGTGTCTGTTGCTACAAGGAGGAGTAAACCTCAGTGAATGAGGCTGTGGATGGTGTAGCATTGGTGGAGTGATTGTGATGTGATTTAGCGACATGTTCTGCTTCACATTAATATTCCATCAGAGAAGACGCAACATCTTAAGTCAGTTGAATAAAACAGATTTATCTCATACTCTAAGTTTAAGATAGATTACAGACTGAAAAACAACTAACCAAATGCTTATAAACTTCACCAGGGGAGGTTCAGGTTAGACATCAGGAAGAATTTCTTCACTGAAAGTGTTGTTAAGCATTGGAATGGGCTTCCCAGGGAGATGGCAGAGTCACTATCCCTGGAGATGTTCAGGAAACTGCTGGATGTGGCAGTTAGAGCTGTGGTTTAAGTGACCATATGGTGGTGTTCAGACATAGGCTGGACTCAGTCTTGGAGATGTTTTTCATTCTTAATGATTCTATTATTCTATAAGTAAATACTTTCCAAACTCCAAGCATGGAGGTTTTCTTTGTGGTCCATTTTGACATTCCCAATGAGATACCTTTAGCAGTCTAAACTCAGCGAACATAGAGTCTGCAAAGCAGTATTGCTGCTGTAATTGCACAGGGGAAATCTCAGAAATTATACCATCTGCTGTGCAGGTTCTTATATTGGGCAGCTTCTTAGTTGCACTTGACAGCTGTTAAACTGTTACCACCATTTTTGTTATTATTTTAAAAATTTTCAAGTATTTTATTCAATGCATGCTTGTACTTGAATTGCTCTGTCTTATAGGATTAGTCCTATTCAAGTTGTTCTTTCCTTCTTGGTTCTTCATAGCTTCATAGAATTAATTTTGAGCAATTAACACCAGACCTTTTAGTACAGGGAATGTCAATGTTCCTAGAAATCAGAAGGGCTATTAGCTTAGTGCTTGCTTATTTTGACAACAGACTGGAATATTTAGTCATCCTAGTTAAAATGAGGGATAACATGGGGCTAGCAGATGTAGAAAGTTGAAAATAAAAGTCAGGTTTTCAGTGAAGCATGGCAACTATTTTTAGGTAGGTGTAGAAAAGTAGTACTAGTCTTGGCACTGTGACAATATTGATCTGAATCCCAGCAGAAGGCTACACATTGACAGTACTTCAGCTGTTTCATCACTAGAAGTCAGAATAACTGCATTAATTTTGTGTAAATTGTTATCAACTGGCAATTCTGATAGTCTTCCTACTGAATTAGAAATGCACGTAAGTGGGATATGCGAAGTAGGGCAAAACCAGATGAAATTGTGACAATGAGGATTTCTCCCTCAAGCTAGTTTAGACAATAGCCACAACATCCACTTACATTCTTTCTAATAATCTTTTTAGGAAGGCAATCCATATGCTCCATAGATTTCTACTTTTCCTCTTTTATTTTTTTGTTTTGTTTTAACCCCTCCATGTGTTTTAGGACAATGCAAGAACTGTTAAAATTTCTCATGATACTTGACCTGTGTATTTTGGGTGACTTGACGTGAATGGCATAGGTCTTGAGTCCAGCTGTTCCCCTGAGCTTTTACAAAACTTTTAATGCAAAGTGGAATGTTCTCATTCTTTGTAAAGATACATACTGGTATCTCCTCTGTCAATTCCATTTTTTTTCGGGACCAAGTAATTACTTGCATGTCTCTCAAAGATTAAACTAATTGTTCTTGAGACGGAAGAACAAATGGTTTGTAAAGATCAAACATTGTTGTCAGCCTAATTTTTCAAAAAATGTACTGTACTATGAATGTCTGAAAATCTGTGCATATAGTGCGATTCTACAAAACAGAACAAAACCCATCCAAACAAAACTACGGCATGAATTTAAATGTTTAAATGGATTAAAATAATTTGTGTTGAGTACAGGGAGGTAATGGAAACGCAGCAATACCAAGTCGACACAAGGGTACCTCAGCTGACAAAATCAACTACAGCCAATTTCTTGAGGGATTCCCCCTGGGTTTTTATCTTTGTGTTGGAGGAACCACTGCTAGAGGAGGACTGGAAATTTACCCTTTTCTGGACTTGCACATTTATGACTGTTTGGCACTATGACCTGCTGCTGTGTAGCCCACAAGAAAGTACTTAGAATTTGGTATCAAGCTGCAGCACTGAAAATATTTGCCTTACTTCTTGTTATAGTCTTCTTTTTCTATTCCGTTGTTTTCCTGTGGTCTCCTTGGTAGGCAGAAGGAAACAATAAATTTGGTTTTCATTGGATTTGATTGCTGTTCAGCTGGTTACCCAGTGTGTTCTGTAAATTTAAATCAAGGAGACAAGGACATAATCAAATCTACATAAATGTGAAACTCTACCAGTATGTCAAGTTTGTCTGTCTTCAGAAGTTGAAATTGAGGTCAGAGCTTCACAGAGAAAAGGCATTTCCATATCATAGCTTGGTGTTACGTGGTAGTTATATAAATATTAAGGGGCAAAATGTCTAAGTGTGCTTGTAGATTACAGGCTATTTTCAGAACTATTTCTGGAACAAAAGGATCAAGATAGTTTTATTTCTGCAGAAATTCAAGAAACATACTTTTTGGCAAATACTGAATGTCCAGTTTCTCTTCTAAATCTCAACCTATTACCTTTCTTGAAACAATTTGAAAAAGATGTTTTGGAAATGCTACTATGATGCTATTTTCTTTGAAGTCAAATGTAATTACTGCTCTTAACCATGAAGAGGTACCTAATTTTGTCTCTTATAATTGAAAGCTTTTATTAATAATGCATTGCATGTATGGCAGCTTTTATTAATTATACACTACATATATGGCATATGTAGCCACAAAGCAGACTTTTTTCTTTTTTTTTTTTTTTTGTTTTGTTTTGTTTTGTTTTGTTTTGTTTTGTTAATTTTCTAGGGAGATTTTCCTTGCAGAGAAGATTTGCCCTTCATAGTAAAGATTTCATGCTTAGTACTAGGAAAAACCTCAGTTCTGGCATAGTATTTACGAGGCAGATCAAGCACTACTTTGAAATGGCTTTATAGAAACTATAGAGCCTTTCCTGTAATAAGCCATACCTTTTATGTCTCAAGTGTGTTTTTGAAGAGCAGTTATGGAGGGGGAGGATTAGTACTCAAAATTTCTGTTTCACAGGTGCTTAGAACAGGGGTTCTCACTACATCAACCATGCAGTCAATACTTAAGCTGTAATTTCATTTACAGTTTGAGCTAAGTGCAATAAGAAGAATTGCCTTTCTGGATATGGGATTGCGTGACTGGAGGGAGGACTCTGTCAGCTCAAATTAGAATGGTACAAACTCCTGGGGAAATGGACTTGCAGAAGAATCTCCGTGTGAACACTCCAGGAGGATTTCAGGTCTCTGTTGTCGTGCCATCAGCCTGTTAGTTTGTGTGCTGATACTGAAGACTGGGAATAAAACTTAGCCATATGTATGTCAGTAAAAACAGCTATATGCAGAAGTGGGGATTCAGAAGAGTTTTGATAGGTGTTCTCCTAAGGCCTCGGAATCTGTGATGTGGATTAAATTTGGATGGCTGAAACTACATGGCTATCCCTAAGCAAATATAGCTACATTGAAATGAATGGACACTAACTTTTCTCTTGGACTCATTTTGTTCAGAAATATATCATGTTCTGAATGCCTTTGAGAACGTGTATTTATAGCATGATTCTACAAAATTGCGTGACACGAACTGGATTATTTTTGTGATTACACAATTTGTAATTCGAACACATAGTCCTTGTGGATGTTGTGATGGAAACTACCTTAGAATCTTCTCCAGTATTTCTGCTTAGAGTCTCAAAGTTACTTGAGTGGTCAAAGAAAAGAACCTTTCTCAGATGTTTTGAATTTAGGCTTTTGCAAATTCCATTTGAGACTCTGCTTGATGCTTAAAGAGGGATTTGTCATTTACCTGGTCAAGAAATACAGAATCTGTATGATGTGTATAATGTTGTGAGGGGCTGCTTTGTACCCTTGTGATGGGTTACAGGCCACAGCTGCTTCGTCCATCTGATTTTAATTTTCTGCCATTTTCCCATTAATTAATGGGTCTGTTGCTCTCCGAGCCCATAAAGATGATGATATGGGTTTCCCTATATTCCACTTCAAAGTACTTTATAGATTGGACTGCTATTCAAATGCTTTATTTTAATTTAGTTTTTTTTAGGAGTGCTGTGTAAATGCATCATCATGTACTCTTTGGAAGGGTATAATCTTAAAAGACGAGTAATGGATAATTACCTGATTTTTTTAAGAGAAAGCAAATTGAAGGAAAGATTTGCTAATCAGTAAATGACTAACTGATGATGAGGATAAAACTTCGTCGAACCTGTTTTTTCAGCTGTCTCTCTGCGCATGTTTAAAGAATACATGGGGGTATAATTAACAGCTTTTCCCACGTTTCTTGGTGTTTAAACAGTAGTTGTTGGATTTTTATTTTATTCCTTTTTCTTTTCTGACCTGAACTAGTCTCTAGTCATGGAAGATTAGGTAAGGCATAGTTTCTTTTCTATGTGGTTGAGGTTCGTTCTGCAATCTCTGGTAGTGGTTGGAACATGATGCCTTGAAAGGCAAATGTGAGCTGGGTGCACCTGAATGAAGGGTTAATCTTACATGTACCTCCTGTCTCAGAGTAGCATAGGGAAAGCAGATCTTACAGACCTTTTTTTGCCAATAATAGTGTAATGCCTGTTTCTTTTAGTGAGGTATTGGATTGAACATAATGTTTTCTGCCATGCTGGCTACCAAACACCAGTTACATGATAACAAGTATGGATAAAATGTTATCTTTCACCTGAATTTTAGGCCTGCAAGTAATGAGGTCAATCACTTATTCTGCAAACCATTGGATTTCTCCTTTTTAGCAAGCAAGAATAGGAACTATTGCACTGGAGTCAGAGGATAGCTGTCTCTTTGGTGACTTGGAAGGAGACAAGGCTGAGTCTTGCATTAGGGTATGGGCTTCTCAACTAGCAGGTCAGGTTAACCTGTTAGACCTCAATAGCCTGGCTGCTTGCAGGAATGAAGCCATACTCTTGAAAAGGCTTGAGTGGTGATTTCCAAATATGTTGTTGGCAATAGGTGACTGCCCTTCAGAAAAACACTCAGGAAAGGGTGGTGAGAGCTGTTTGAGAAACTGAGGATGGGCTGGTGTGCTCGAGGCAGCAGGAAAGGCAACCTTCAAGCATCTCCTGCTCTGCACTGGGAGGCACTTGAGTTGGGATAGCCATAGGCCTCGAGGTAGAGCTGTGCAGCTGCGGACATCAGCTCTGAAGTTCACAAATGACCTTGTTCTGTCACCCAGTAAAAACAGGGCCTTGCAGAGCTGGGCTGATGCCCTCCAGTAAAATGTGAACGATGTGGTATGAATACCAGTGCTGGCAAAACAAGAATGATGGCTCTTCTGGAAGAGAATCAAGCAGCAAAGTGGGCAGTGTGGCCAGCTGCTTCTGCCTGGAAAGTTTTATTATGTTAAACAGCACTTATTCTGGGGAAATTTTAAAAGCATTATGGCCCTAATAAGCAACCTTAGGTCATTGGAAGGCATTAAGGAAAAACAGAGAGATGTGCTCAGGTGCATTTGATCTTCTCTGAAGGTGAGCCTTAACTCTTTAAGATGACCAGCACAGTAAAACCAGAAGTATTTGATATAAGGTGTTGCTTTTGTTCCATTTGTCATCACAGCGTTAGGAAAGACCAGTGCAAAAGATCCAGGGAGTATCTGGCAGCAAGGAGGAAGCTGTAAGGCTACTGAAGACCATGCCCTGGGCTGTAGTAGTTTGTGTCCAAAGGAAAGAAAATGTTAGCAACCACAGCAGGCCAGGAGGGCTGGATTTTAAAATACACAAAGGCAAAGCCTGAACCAGAGCAGGGTGAACAGCTGGAGCATAGGAACGAGAGCCTGGAGGGCAGTTAGTGTCTGTGTGTTGAAATAGAAGTTTTTGCCAGTCTGTCTCTGCTGTAGAGAAGCTTGGTTCAAGATGAGATTGCATTTCAAGGTTCACTTTGGTGTGTTACAGTTTTTATAGATTATACAGAAAGCTAAACCATGGGTTCTAGTTTAGCAGCAGTCCTGTGTCATCAGCTGTGTGTCTTCAATATCACTTATTTCGGTTCTGTTGGCGATGTATATCCTGTCTAACGCTCCTTTTGTTGCCTGGATACAGCTACGTTTTGCCACTTGCATGGTGTCAAATGATTCTGCCTGTCTGATGCATTGATTGTACATTTCTGGAGGAAATCCTAGCTAGCAGCAATTCCCTGAGCATTAGAGATTTTTATACACTTCTAGAGTGTAACATGGGATAATCTGAAATCTATGGTAAAGGAAGGTTGTTTTACCTCTTCTTCCTCCTCCATTGTTGTGCTGTATTTAAATACAGAGCTTTTTAGGATGCCATTCATTACTTCAGTTTGCTTGTGAACCGCCCTGGGCAGCAAAGCCAATTTGGTGGCTTTCCTACCACTATAGCACCAGGTGTTTCAATACCATGGTAAAAGGAAAGTAGCACAGGCAACAACTACGTGTCTCAACTGAGGAGGAGAAATATGCAGCAAGCTGCTGGGTTTTGTGTTTGGCAACAAAAATCTGCACATCAAAGTACTGAATAAAACTTTAATTTTATTTTCTCAGGATTTTCCTTTAAAATTTGGTTTTACCATGTCTATTGCTGCATGAATAATACTTAATAAAAATGGTACTTGCCAGTGAAAGCCTGAAAGACTTGGTGCTTTATACATATGGCTGTATTTACAATTCAAGTAGGATGTGTGCTCTGTCAGCCACAGGAGGGAAGGAAGTATATGAATTTAATTCCAGCCTACTGTCTCCTTTGATGAAAATGACCCAATGTTGGGTTTTTTTCTGAACTGATAAATACTTCAGCCTTGTTTTCAGTATGTATGCCTTTTGCTGATGCTCTTTAGAGTCTTTCACACTTCATCTTCCCCAAACCTTCTTTTACCCATGATTCCTTTAGTGTGCTACTAAGAAAGGCTATTTTTGAGAGTCTGGGTTTTTAATAACTTTTCATTTGGGAAGTTGACAGGTTGAAAGTTCTTATCTACTCTGATTTCAGTGGAAATTAGATACATAAATGTCTCAGTGGAACTGAGCCATAATGGATGAGCTGCTACCAAAACTGTTTAATCTGTTAAGAAATTAGTCCTCTTCAACAGAGGATTGAATGACAACTGCAATTGCATGCTTTAAAAAAAAAAAAAAAGGGTCTATCACCAAAATCAATAGTATAACCTTATTTTGATCTTGAAATAACTCTATCAGAAAACATTTCTTCATCTCATTAATTCTGGTGAAAACAGGAGACCTTTATCACTAGCTGTTAGACCAGAAGAGATTAATGTGCTGCTTTCAATGGTGGTAGGCTAAGTGTGGTGTACCCAGAAGTTATGTTCTGGGACTAGTGGCAATTATTATGTTTAATAATATAGAAAGGGAATTAAAATGGGGAGATTTTCCTTTTTGGGTTTCACAGATTTATACAACAGATGCATTGTTTATATAATAAAGATATATTTTTAAATGTAGTTGCTAAATAAATTTAATGTAAGAAAGTATTGGGTAATTTTTAAAGAAAATACTACCTTTTTAGCTCATAACCAATCTTCCAAAAGTACAGTGAAGATATTACCAAGGAATGTAAGAAATGGCTGAAGATTCAAGTAATAAAGGAATTACAGTTTTCTGCTGTGGATTTTGTTTTGTGTTCTTTGTTCTTGCAATTCTTTTAAGAATGTAGAGATCTTCTGTATCTCTTCCTGTGTTTAAAGGAAATCTAAAACTGGTTTTAGAGTAACATTACTTACATATGTTCAATTGCATCCTTTTTCCTTGTGCACAGATTTGTCTGTTGTATTTGGGGATTTTATACAGTTTAAACCATACTTTTGTAGAGTTTGAGATACCCTATCATTAACACAATCAAACTTGCTATCAAATGCAAAAACAAAGAGGGGAGAAATATTCTTTCTACATTCAGGGTATTCTTAATTGTTATTTTGGATTATTGTGTACAGGTATTTTGAGGACATGTCATTGTCAGTGCCGTCTGTGAGTAAAGAAAAAATCATATTTGACAAGAATACTGTAATATTTTTTTGCAGTGATCAAACACTTCCTTGACTGAACATTTTTGATGGATTTTTTTTTTATAAATAGAAACAGAAAACTAGAGGTTATGCAATAAAAATTGAGTAAAAAATAGAACAATACATGAATGTACTAGGGTTCTTGCTTCATTAATGGAAGTTTTAAATTATCGGAAACTGTTCAAGCAATGAATATATTGTCCTGTTTGCACCTTCTGTCTTCTTTCTCTACTCGCATGCATTTGAAATCATGTTACAAATATTTATCTAGAAAATGACTACTCCAGTTGTCCTGTGTCTGTTCTCTGATAGGGGGAAAACTTATTCAGGAGCCTTTAAAGCAGCCCCTCTCTTCTTCTGAGATACAAATGCAATATAGCTCTAGAAGCTAATCAACTTTCACAGAATAAAAGAGTACTATAAAGAGACACTTTCATTTTTCTAGATGTGCTTAGTCCATAATAATATGTTATTATATGCGAACTGCTGCTAATGCATACAAGAACACATAAAAGAAAGTTACTGTTTGAGGGAAAACAGCTTTGTAAGTGCTTGTGGCCTCATCTGTGGCTGGTGTAGCAGGTGTGGTACTTTGTGTGGCTGGGCAGGTCACACGCTTCTCGTAGTATGTAGTAAAAGCTGCGTTTTTTCCAGTTTTAACTGGGATTCCTAAATGAATCATATTGGTCAGATAAGCTGTCATGTATTCAAATTAGTTTGTCCATCCAACTTAAGTGTTAGAATTACCTTACATTAACATAAGATTATAAGACTTTTTCCTAAGAGTTGCTGGTTTGGTTGTAGGTTTAGATTTTCAGCTTGGTCTCAGTAGGAGAATACTTACTACTACGCTGTGATTTGTAGTGAGTTCACTTTTGTTGATGAGTAGTTGGAAATACTGTTTAACACAAAGGGCTATAATGCATGCTCAAGTCTTTAGAGTAACTTGCCTCATACCTTACTAACTCAGATCCTGTGTTATCCTCACACAATGAGCATATATACATGTATCTCTGTATATATCTCCATGTTACTGTATACTTGAGAATCTGTGGTGTAAAAAAGGATAATTAGATTTTCTTTTTATGTAGGCAAAGTGACAGCACACATGTAAACTAGTAGCAGTGTGCAAAGTAGCTTTATTTAAAAATATATGCTTGTGCATATATGTGTCTGCTAAATGATGTAACTTTTGAGGCATTATCTGCAGTTATAGAATCATTTAAGTTAAAAGAGGATTTTTAGGTCTGTGATACTAAATGTTCAGATTCTCAACCAGAATTAATGAGATCTAAGTTAACTTGTCTGTTTTACCACAGATTTTGCATGCTCTCATGGAGGTGACATCCTTTTTTTGTAATTTATGTTCATAACCTGCAATGCACAGGAATATTTCCTTACTTGACTCTTTAGTGCTCCTAACTTCTATGAAGATGGCATATATACCCCTTTTTTTCTGAATGAGTTCTGCTCTAAACACAATTAGGCATACAGACTGTTCTTAAAAAAAAAATAAATCCCAAAATATGCTATTGTTTTCACGCCACAAGCTGCAAACTTTGAGTAGCATGTAATATAAAAGTGGCACACATATGGATAATTCATAAACCTATGAGTTGTCAAGTCAGAAGCAGTCAACCAGTTCTAAAAATCTCATTGATGTACATGGTCTATTTCAGCCTAAAGGCTGAAAATACCAACAGCAATGGGTATTGGTTATAAAACAACCAGAGCAAAGCTGAGCCTATGGTCAGCCATGTAGAACTGCTTAAAGCCAATGTCTCTCTTCTGAAGGAGCTAAAATTGTCCTATTGAAATATATATTCATGGTTGTTTTATGCTTTGAATATCTGTAGTCCCCAGTCTGTGAATAAATGTGCTGTTTCAGTTGCTGGAAAAGGAAGCTTGATTAAACTTGTCAGTCCTGTTGAAAGTTGACAGCTTTATTGTCTTTAGATGTGTGGATAGCTGTGCATAGAGGTAGTGGGTGAAGAAATCTGTGTCAAAATTGAATCAGTAGTATGCAGTTAAACTTGAAATCAGTCTAGGATGTACTGGAAAAGAAAAAACGTTCTTGACAGCAAACAGAAGGAGGTTCAAGTTTTCAAATCTTACAATATTTTTTAGGGAGATATTTTCAAAATTCCCTGATGTGTAATTTTTGCTGTCTCCCTTCCTTTATGAAGACAAGCTTATATTCGACTTTTTTTTTCTTTGTTTTTATGGACCTTTTTTTCTTTTTTCATTTGTTTTTAAACAAGAAGCAAAGTTAATAGTTTCCAAATATTCAATGAGTGTGGATAGTAGGATGAACTATCCTGATGACTGATGTCAGAAATAGCATGTGCTTAATAAAGGGACAAGATTTCTTCCTGTTGTTTTAATGTTTTGTGTGATTTTCATATTTACCTTTTAGCGTTCAGAAAACTCATATGTTTTGGATCCTTCTTCCTAGTTTTTGTTTCTGGTATTAAGGACAGCAAATGTACATTGAAATAATTTTATAGTATTGACAACTAACATGTTGAATACTTGATGTTTACTGTAATTTAAGAGAATTAAGGACCTGAGTAGAAGGTGAATAGCCTCCTTAGAAGATGTTTTCTTGTTGGTTTTTTAAATAATTTTTTTTCTTTCTGTTTCTAGGTTTTCTCAAATAATGATGAAGCCCTTATTAACAAAAAACTACCCAAAGAACTTCTGTTAAGGTAATTCTACATAACATTTTAAGGAGTAAAAGTCCGAGGATTGTATGTTGCTTGTGTGTCTTATAGGCTATCAAGTGCTATTCATTCTTTCTTAAATCCTCTTGACATAAATAACAACACCCCTGATTTACTTCTTGGAATTCTTGAGCTTGTTGTCTTGATTTTTTTTTAATGTGTTCAAGTTATACTGTGCCATGGAAGATG
>WAAE01002985.1:0-11057 GCA_013400495.1 Nicator chloris
TTTGTTGGGTTTTTTTGTTTTAAAATGTATTTTTTATTTACATGGACTTGGTGTGATTACTTAAAATACTTTTTGTTTATACATTTTACAAGGTGAGAAGTGATAACAAATGCAATAACTTATATTTCATATCTTTGTTTTACTTTCCTGGTAGAATCTTGCCAATAAGTAAAAAATACAGAGATTTAAAACTTGTGGTACAATATCTGTATTTCAAAGGCATATAGACTTGCTTTCCAGGATCTACTGCCTTTACGTTAAGTTTTTTGTCCCCCTCCAGAAAACTGCAAAGGTACCCCCACATGAGCTGGTGTCACACTGAAATGCTGACAATGTTCCCATTCCCACAAGAGGGCACTAGGCACGAGAAAATCCCTTCACATTCACTAATATCAACCTTGTAGTTCAGCTCTACTTCTTAATCAGTGGTAGTAATATAATGCATAATATCAAATGAGGCCCCTTTTGCATCTACTACACAAAGAAATTACCTTTTAGCCAATTTGTACTCATAATTACCTACGTTTAAACATCAGTTTATGCCACTTGTACTTCACCTGTGTCCAGAGAGGTGGAGTGCTTTGCTACCACAGTTGTAAATCAATATTCTATTCTATTGCCTACATGAGGACCCTTTCTCACATAGGCAATTCACATAGGTGAAATGAAGCACTTTCTGGAGCAAATAAGGCAAAAGATTGATTGTACGTCTAGAAATCTTCCTGATTTCATGGGTGCAGTTCCCCTTTTCACCCTGATCCATCTGTTCCAGCAGACAGGATCTGCCACATTCATCCCCTTCAAACTGCTTCAGCCCTAATCATCATGGCATTACATGGCAGAAGTTATCTGCACTGGTGGAATGACATTGCCTTACAAATGATCTTAGTGTAACTTGCCTGATCTTACCCTCTGTCCACTCAAGCAGCACGAAAATTCTGCAGTTGTGAGACTCCTGCACAAAGAAAGTTCTTCTTCAGCAAAAGTGGGATCGAAAGCTGGTTTTCCCACATGAAAACTCTTACTTTGAAGGGGAAGAAAAAGTCCTTTGTGAAGGGGTTTCACTCCTATTGTCTTTTTGGCTGTCATTTGAACCTACAAGCGGCAACCTTTATAATGAAGGATTTCTCATCAGTGTTTGTCTTATTTTCAAGATAATTATGCAATTGGGATTCTATGTGCTGGGAGAAAAGTTTATTTCAAAGTAGTTACATGGATTTGTAATCTTACAGTTCTAAAACTGCTGTGAACCGCTAGTTGACGTCATCTGTGCGCAAACAAGTTCCTGTTCTCTTCTGTATAGAAGGGAGCTGTTTCAGCAATGTTTAGTCAACCAGCACTGACTGACCTTCTCAAATCCACAGATTAATTTTCAATAAATGTTTAACTACTGTTTTCTAAAGCCAAAGGTTCACAACATGCAAAGCCTACTTTTAATCTTACACTGACTTTATAGTTGCCAGCCAGCAGGGTTGCTGTAGGGCTGCATGGCTTGTCTACCCTCAACCATTTGATATTAATTAATTAATGACAAGTCAGCTTTCTATACTAACAGTGGAATTCCAGAAATGACCAGTATATGCGTACATTCTTTGGCCAGGTGTGTGGAGGTGGATTAATCTCAATTTTCTATTGAGTTGCCTCAAATACAGAAGATTAGGGTGTGCCATATAGGCTGAAAATAATTCTCCCTCCCCAGAGTAGAAAATGCACATTTGGATGGACTTGTATGAAACCAGCATCCTTTAAAATGATTGCAATTTCAGTTCACAGTACTTGTTTCTACCTGACTTCCATAGTGAGAATGCATGAGTAAAATTCAACTCGCACTCATCTCACAAACCCCAAAAGTTTTGAGATAAAATCTCATCATCAACTCAAGTACAGTGTATCTTCCCTGTAAGATGGAAGAGGTTAGTTATCCTCAGGCATACGTATCAAAACCTTAGGTATATTTTGAACTGATCTTGACTATTTTATACTGAAATACAGCTCTTCCTGCAGATTACTGGTGTACTTGATAGACTCTTCACATTTAAGGCAAATTGTCCCTAATCAGAGACTCTGTGGTTTGTTACCGTAAGTCATACATTCCCAGGCTGTTCTGCCTACTTGCAGAAACCCAGTTTCAGTGCACTCACACAAAATTTTATTGGGTCTTTGCTATTTGTTGTTCTCTACCATTGAGATTGCAGGAGCTGCTCTAGATGGTTGTAAAGCATTGCTTAGGCTTAAAGAATGAGCTAACTTCCATGTTTTGTGAATTGTCTCAAATCCAGCTGCCTCTAAAAGAACATTTTTTTGATGCTGGGCTGTTGACCACTTGGCAAGGACTGAATTATCTTGTTCAGAAGAGCATCACAACTACTCATACCTAAAATCTTCAGGAGTGTCTGTAATATTTGGCATAGGTAAATTAGGCCAAAGTTGTTTACACTTTCAGGAGAAGACATTTATGCATACCTTTGAAGTATTTAATGCACAGATATGCAGTGTTCTTTGCATGAAGAGAGAATGTATATAGACGCAAAGATGTGCGTCTTGTAAAAGACTTTTGCCCTGTGTTTGACACCATTTGGAATGATTTCAATCTATGGTTTCAACTTAGAATTCGAGACTGTGCTTATTCAACTCACTTATTCTACTGAAAAAGAATAAATTTTTTAAAATATTCATCTTCTTAGATAACATGAATATAAAATAATTGCTAGTATACAAATCTGAGTAGAATACCCGTATTCAGGTTTGTGTTTGTCAAATTATTGTGTGAAAGGGTGTATCTAGGGTCAGGTGTTGGGTCAGCCTGGTTCCCCTTAGTAATGCTTGGATTTTTCTGATCAAACATAAGCAGAAAAACATATTGCTTGATTTTGCCGCAAAATCAGAAAGACTAGAACCAAAAGAAATGAGATTCAGGAGGGTCTAGATTCCCTTGCAGCAGTATTTGTGTGAGATGCATTACCTTGTAGCTTTTGAAGTGGCACCCAGCCTATGTCTTTCTATTGAACAGATTTGGAGAGTTTGTTATAAAAGTCTCATTGAGTCCAGCTTCCAGGGGCTGTTTCCTTGCAGTTTTTATGGTGATGGATAAGGCTGAGACGTAGGGTTAACATCTCTGTAAACTGAGTAAGTTAATACTTGGTTGAATCTGTTACTGAATATGTGGTTTTCCTGTGCTGAAGAGTCAGGATGAGAGCATTCCTGTGCAGCAGAAGGTACTGACCTTGCTTTGTAGGTTGTGTGCAGTTCGCTGTAATCTACAATGACACACACGGAGTTTTGCAATCAAGTGGTGAAACCAAGCCGACTTCTGAATTTTGGGGCACAATTTCAGGGCCGTTAGAATTGAAGTGCGACCACTGCAAACACTAAGAACGAACAGCACCCTTGGCGTGGCAAGAGTCTTACCACAGAGATGTGATCGACTCTCTGCGTCGTTCACATAACGAATGCCCGAAGAATCCTTCCCTCGCCTCTCCCCGCACAATGTATGAGACAACATTTGGTGGGGGGGAAAAAAAAAAAAAAAGTAGAAGATATTTTAGAGTGTCTGGAGGACGGAGCGGTGGCATCCCGTTCCTCGCTGTCAGCGTTGCCACCGCCCTCCCGCTGCCGGGCGGTGGCGGGGCCGGGCCTGTCGCCGCTCCCCGCCCCTGCCCGCCCGCTCCCCGCCCCGCCCCGCTGAAGCAAGTGGCGGTGCCAGCGGCCGCGGCGCCACTCGCCGCCACCATGACGGACCGCTCCACCTTCGACACCAATGTCATCACCATGACCCGCTTCGTGATGGAGGAAGGCAGGCGGGCCAAGGGCAGCGGGGAGTTCACGCAGCTCCTCAACTCCCTCTGCACGGCCATCAAAGCCATCTCCACCGCCGTCCGTAAAGCGGGCATTGCCAACCTGTGAGTCGCGGGAATGCACCCCGCACCTTGCCGCATCCCCGCGGGTCCAGGGCGTCCTGCTGCGTCCGGGGTGGTGGGTATCGGGATGAGGATGGGAATGGGTATTTCTTTCACCAGAAAAGCCTGTGGGTGGGGTTACATCAACCCATCCTCTTTGCACAGAGCTGAAGGTAACTCCTTTAGTATCTTGGTTTCTTAATTTTTTTCCAAAAAAAAACCCCACACAGGTCCTATGATTTTTCAATAGTATAAGACGTCCAGTCTTTGAGAAATGTCTGCCAATAATAGCACTTCCTGAATACTTTCAGCAGGTGTGGGTGCCTGAAGCCAGAAGACCAAATAGACTGAAGACAAAGCCTAGCAAAATAGGCTGAATTATTTCTTGTTGTGTATTGCTTAATATCAAAGCACCATTTTATGCTTTGAGGTGTTGAATCAAAATCAGAGTGGTTTTTGCCATAGTGCATCTTAGCAACTAGAGTTTCTCTATGAAACTTTGGATATCTAAGGCTTTTAGAAAGTGTGCTGGCTAGGAATGACAGTAGTCTGCAGTCAGTAGTCAGTAGTCGGAATGTCTGTAGTCAGCCAGTCAGAGGGATGTTGTTCTGGAGATGCATCAGAAGGAATTTGGAACTCTTGAAATGTAAAATAGTTGAAACTGCTTGTAGGTAACTAATCCTCCTGAGTATTTTACTTATTCTTCATATGCCCAGTTGTGTGCTGATCAAGGCTTCAGACATGGGCTACCTCATTGCTTAATGGAAATTGTGTAAAGAGGAAAAGAATTTGCCTCTACAAGCCATGCAGAGGAAAAAATAATTTTTAAAAAGTCAAAAATCCTCCATTTATGTATATTTGAACTATTTTTCAATTTTGATTTCAGACGGCATGTAGCTGTGGTAATTTTTAATTGTTATGTGCTAGCCCTTTCATATGCCTCCTATATCTATCAATAGAGACCAGGGTTTCCCAGCTGTAATCTGATTCGTAAGCTTAACGCCCTGTTCCTTTTGTGTCTTACATGCATGTCTGTTGGCAGCTACCCACAGGTTTGGCATCTGTGCCCATGGACTTGCCTTATGATCCCCTTCACATTGGGTTTAACTCTTCATCAGTACTGGGGTAGCAGGCTTTGGACTCATAAGCCTCCTTGAACAGTACATCTCCTACTGTGGGACTGCATTTTATAAGTAGTGGTGAGATTTTGCTTTACTGTCAGGGAATGTAAACAAGTAGGGATCACAGCAATCCATTTCTCTGGACCATCCTCAGATTCAGCTATATGCTTAGTGCTGCTCAGCAGGGGAGGTGCAGAACAGGTGTGGAAGACATGCAGACCCTTCCCAGCTGCAGGCTCCACACCTGACACCTTGTCTTCCGCTCCCAGGAGTGCCCAAAAGAAGAGGTGTAGAAGCTGTTCTGCTCCTGTGCCTCCACTCACAAGCATGGTGTTCAAAGTACACTTTTTTCTAAAAGCACTTCCACAGTTGCAGAAAAATATTCAAGTCACTGTAACAGAGAGAAAGAAAGAGAGTTATGCCAGGTCTTTTTCTTTGTCTCATGCATTAAACTGAAGAAATACAATGCACTACTAAAGTAGTGTGTTCAGTGTTATTACATGAAACCTGAAATACCAGTGTTCAGCCTAATCAATTAACTGTAGCAGAAGTACATAAGAGTCATCTGAATGTGTGCCGAGCTAGCTACAGCTCGTTTTTCTCTTGTAAGAGCTAAACTTCCCCTTTCTCTGCTTTACGTGCCTCCAAAATCACCTGTCATAAGGTCTCCTGGTATTTCCATATGCCAGATGGTTTGATTCTGACTAGCTTGCAGCATTTTGTGTTTCTTATTTGTATTTCTCAGTTCTTTTCCCAAGGAAACATTTACTACTTCAAATCAAAACTAAAACCATTAAACCATAAGTAGATTTATTTATCTGTGAATGGACTTTTTCTGCTGCAATTTGCACATCATGTTGCTAATCAAGAGTATACTACATACAGAGGGTATAGTATAACTAGTGTAGTCAGATTCACATATATATTCATATTTTTTAAAGTATATATTCATATACTTTTAAAACATAAAGTTTCCTAATGAATTCTTAGCTTTTATGGTATGCAGAGCCTTGAGTTCAAGAATAATATGTAGGTCGTAAGAGCTCATTAAAAAGCACAGTTGTAACTCAGCCTTCACAGCCTGGTCTGGCTGTGTTTAACTATAGTTTGCAAACTATTGAAAAGTGATTCCTTGTTTTGTATTTCTCAGCAACTTCTAGATATGCAAACCCAGCTAATGGTAACGTCTCAGCAAGAATTCACTGGGCAGTAAATAAAAAACAGGCTTAGAGAGTGGAGATGTCATTTGAAAGTGCTATATATTTACAGGAGGTTTTACAGGAGTAAGAAACAGAACGCTTTAGAAGATACAGTGCTCCATTCTCATGAAATGCTCTCTCTTGCAATTGCTCTAGCTATGGAATTGCTGGGTCTACCAATGTGACTGGAGATCAAGTAAAAAAGCTGGATATTCTTTCGAATGACCTGGTGATTAACATGCTCAAGTCATCCTTCAGTACATGTGTTATAGTGTCCGAAGAAAACAAAGATGCTGTGATAGTGGAAACTGAAAAACAGGTTAGTAACTTTAAAAGTTCTCCCTTCTTGATTTCAGATCAGGCCATACAGGTGTACTGCTCTACATCTAAAAAAGTAAAACTGAGCTAAAAGTTTCAGAAAACAGGTACTTTCTTAAACTGGCAAATGAAGGTGGAGAGAATGTTAGTCAACATTTGTTCTTTCTGTCATTTCTGCTCTCCAGACTAATGTTTGTTGGGTTTTTTTTTAATGTGTTGTTCCTCCCCACCTTCTTTTTCTCCCACCTTTTTGTTTTTGTGGAGAAAACATTTCATTCATCCCATCTGATCTCTGGAACTGTGCTCTGAGTTAGTCGAGCCCTTTTGAAATGTCACTTTTTGAGTAGGACACTGATGAGCTGTTCTCTGCAGGTCAGATCTCGAGGTCTCTAATTCATGAAAATTCTCCTTGAAGCCTGTGAAAGATTTAGTAACAATGAAACAAAAGCATTTTTTACATTTATTATTATTTATATTCATAAACCTGCATGTGCTTGTTGTGGGATAGTTCCTATTTCGCAGCTAATATTTTGGTCTGATCATGTAAAAATCTGAATAGCAAAAACATAACTTGCAAAGTATAATAAGGTTTGCTTTGATTAAGCAGTTCTGTCTCTCCCTGCTAAGAAATCTTCAAAATTGATTTTCTAGGCATTGGATTTCCTTAGATCTGAACAAATTCTCAAAGATCACTGAGGGAGTCTGAGTGTTAATGCTTTTCCAAACTAAATGTGAGCAAATACAGTGTTTTTGTCAATGTATACCAGAAAATCCTACAGGCAGAGCAGAGCACTGCTGAACTTAATTTTAAGCTTCTGAAATGCAGGATAAAATCAAATGAAAAACAAATAAACACTGTTGTTACACACTGTTATTAAGACATCTATGAATAAAATTATGGGGGACCAAAATATTTAAAAGGTACAGTTAATTCAGGTTTTCCCCCCGTACTGTCAGTTTACTACAGGATTCCTTAATCCAGCAATAAGGCAGAGACATATTTTTTGACCCTGCAAAACCCAGAGTAAGATCAGGCTGGCTAAGGTAGTACCTGATTATTTTGGAGCATGGATAAAGGAAAATATATAGTTTAGGCGTGGCAGCCATTAAGGAGCTTTTTAATACCTCTGTAGGTAGAGGTAAAATATAGTTTTTAGCTCTATATGAAAAAAAGCTGATCTTAATTTTGTTTTTTTTTTTCTTTATTATTCACAAAGATGTGTTGTAACCAAAGAGAAAGTGCAACCTAGCCCAGATGGTGGATATGAAAGGATCGACTTCAATTACGCAGATGAAATTAAACCAGTGAAAGTATTCCCCCTTTTTTTCTCATATTAAAAAGTATATGAGAAAACTTCACTTTTCCTGTATTATCATCTGCTATGTACTTTGAAGATTTCTCAGATTCTAGTTTGGCACAAATCACGGTTGTAATCAAGAACGAATTCTGGGGCAAAGAATTGCTGACATTTGAATTCGGTTCCTTCATAATCTATAAAGGCATTTTAGCTTATACTGCTATGTAGGTGTCTGAGAAAATTTACCTACTGAAATGTTTTTATTTGGAGGAAGTGGATAAATACTGTCACTAATCTAGTTCCCTCTTTTGTATTTTCTAGGGCAAATACATAGTCTGCATAGACCCTCTGGATGGTTCATCAAACATTGACTGTCTTGTTTCCATTGGGACTATCTTTGCAATTTATAGAAAGGTAAAATTCTTTCATGTAGAATAGAAAACTATTATTGTGGAGCTTTTGGTGAAATAAAATTGTATGGGAAAACAATAAAATCTAACTAAACTTGTTTGTGAAAGAGACTCAGGGCCAGCTTTAAGTTAAATCTAGTATTTTACAGACATGGATTTGAATTTGAATTAGGATTTGAATTAGTCTCTTAGAAGAAGAAGAACCTATGTGTACATGGAAGCCTACATGATATTTAATTAGCCAGCTAATGAAATTACCCCTTGGAAAAGATCATGTCTTAGGTTTCATGAATATTTGTGTTGAGGCAAAATACCACATGGCTGTCATCTACTTGGGGAATGTGCTTTCGGGTTTTTCTTGTTCTCTGTACTAGCAGTCCTGTTGGCCTGAGGACAGGCTTCAAAAAAAAACTAGAGTTGAAACATGTCATGTGCATTTGAAGTGTCTAATTCACTCTGAAAGGTAGAAACCCTGTCTGAAGGAAGTTGAAATACTAGACTTACAGGTCACAACATGGGGGAAAAAGGAAATCAGATAAAACACATCAACTGTCCATTTTAATAATCTTTTGCATGTTGTCATATACCCCAAAGTAGCTATTTTCAACTTCATTTTTTGCAAAAAAAAAAAAATCCCTAGTACTTTTGATCAGCTTTGAACTCTGTGAGTCAGGTTTCATTTCTTTTCAACTGTGCCTCTAAGTTTTCCTCTGAGCTGTGTTCATCATCACCTACAAGGAGGTACATAGCTCTTTATTATCTCCTTAATCCTTTCCTGCTTCCTGCATTCCTGCTAGGCTTAGGTAGAAGAGCATTTCTAGATCAATGTGTTTGTATGCTATATGTAATTTGTATTAGTGCATCCAGTAGGAATCTCAGTTGGGGATTGTGGAAACATCTGTGCCACCTCCTGCATGGATATGCAGCAGAAGACTGCCCCTATCCCAGAGTCCAGTCATGTACCAGCAATAGCAATGAAATAAAATTGACAATACCCTTTCTTGTTCTAGGTGTCCCCTGATGCTCCTTCTGGGAAAGATGCTTTACAGCCTGGACGTAATCTCGTGGCAGCTGGTTATGCGCTCTACGGGAGTGCCACCATGCTGGTACTGGCCACTTCTGCTGGAGGTGTCAACTGTTTCATGCTGGATCCGGTGAGAGTGTCTTCCGTTTGTTTCTGTATAAGGGATTACCATTAGGGGTTTGACTTTATTCAAGTACTGTCTGTAAGAACTGTTTGCCCCCAGGAAAATCAACTAAAGGAGCAGTTTTCAAGCTAGCGTGAAGGAATGAAGTATAAACGTACTTGTACTTATAACTCACCCGCAATAATGTCAAGAGACTTGCATTCCTCCTGCCTGATGCAGCAGTGCCATGTGTGATTCAACAACAGGAAGACAGCCGAGTCAGCAGGGCAAATACACAGCATGTGTAATCATGTGATATTTAAAATGAGCCGTTTTCTGCAGTACAAAATACCCTTTAATTCTTATTTGTCTTTTTCTTAATGCTAGGACCTTAGTAAACCAGAGGAGCATAAATATTTAACCTTCTTCTGTATTTTCAGATCCCACCATGAAGTGTAAAAGAGTAAGTGATGTGTGTGGGTGATGTGATGTTCTAGCATGCATTTACCATGAGTTTTAAAACAAAAGTCACATTGATCATAATAGAAAGTAGTTTGCTTTAGTGGCCTGTTTCTTTGTGATCAGTCAGGATGTGCCCACCTGACAGTCTTAAATTTTTGTAACCTGCAGTGATCAAGCTGCAGGAAATATAACTTAGTACTCTCTGTTAAGTAGCAGCTTAAATAGATGCATATATTTTTGACTTTATTCAAGTAACAGATTTAACTTTGAGCATGCGTGCATGCTATTTTGTTTACTCTTAGCACTAACTTGGAAATTTACTTTAGAGAAAACTAAACAGACCCAGCCCTTCGTCACAGGCTTCCTGTTAGCCCAAGCTAAAAAGAACTGGAGTATCTGCAGCTATTTGAAGTTGTTCATTGCTTCAGCCAACACTTTCAGCTTCCAAACTCCTTAGAGTTTGTAAAAAAAAAACTTACATTGTTGTAAAAAAGTAACTTACATTGTTGTAAGTCTAGCAGAAGAGTGGAGAGATAAACAAATTTACAAATAGCATTTTTTGGGCATAGAAATTAGAGAGTGCTTGGAATGGTAGTATGAGGAAGCCTGCATAACGCCAGGATTCATGCTCTATCTGCGTTATATGGATAAACAAAATATCTTGCATGCAGACTGCAAAGACTACTTTTTTTGTAGTAGGTACTGAATTATTTTAAAAATTGACAATGGTAGTAAGTTTTTATTAAATTGTGTGTGTTTTTGAATTTTGCCTTGGTTTGCAAATAAGTGAGCAATTAATGTTAACAAATACTTTTTCTTTCTTCTTGTTAGGCAATTGGAGAATTCATTTTGGTGGAAAGAGATGTGAAAATCAAAAAGAAGGGAAATATCTACAGTCTCAATGAAGGCTATGCTAAATATTTTGATCCTGCCGTCACAGAGTATCTCAAGAAGAAGAAATTCCCTGAGGTAAAAGGTCCTGTTTTAGAGAAGCTTTCTGATGACAAACAACATTCATGATTTCCAGCTTTATGATCAATCACTCATTCTCTCATGCACTGTTCAGAGCTTGTTTTCCTTTCCTGTCTATTTAAAATATAACTTGATGTAGGATTGCTAATGAGACCAACAGTTGATGTAACCAGATATTTTAGCATTCTCCAATACTGCAGTACCCCTCTTTTGCATTTTTTAGAAAGAAAGTTTCTTTCTTTTTACTTTTTTTT
>WAAE01002991.1:0-60672 GCA_013400495.1 Nicator chloris
GGGAGCTCTGCAAACCACCACCTGACCTCCAACACAAACCCCAGCACCACAGGACTCTTCAAGCACGGGTCTCACCTGCAACCTCTTTACATCGTCTCCTGTTCTCTGTCTTGCCTCGTCATCCCACATGATGCGTGCTGTTTGTTCCCTGAAGGGTTCTGTAAAGGAAGAAGGATATAGTTAGGTCTGTGCCCTGCCTCCTAAGCACTGCTTGATGAGTACAACTGAGTCTTGAAACATTGCTTTAATACTGCTTTTCTTTATTTGTCTCTAACCAATACTAATTCTACGTTTTTTGTTTTTGTGCATCTTCTTTGTCTATATTTTCTCTCTTTCCAGCCTTCCAGTCTATTTATTGGTAGAAATTCATACAGTAGCCCACTACCCTGCACAGTAACTCTAGTATTTCCCTTCGTGAACTTCATACTGTCCCTCATTATTCACTCCTGATTTTACCGTTAACATCCCCTCGACTCTCCCTCCCAAGTTTCCTCAGCTCTCCCCCTCGGAACCTGTTCTGTCCCGGCTGAACTACCTCAGCTTTTCCCTCAGCAACTCCACAGAAACACCCTGCTGCCTTCTGACACCGCTGCCCAGCACTCCCTCCCTGTGCAAGAGCCCCTAATTTGCCCCAGGGCCACTGCAACACCTTTTCTCGAGCCGCTCGCAGCACCTTTCGCCTGCGCCCCCCTCACGGATCGCGACGCTGACGGGTCTGAGGGCGCTGAGGGGAACGGCGGGAGGCGCCCCCTTGCGGCGCGGGAAAAGCTGCGGAGCAGCGGCACAGCCCCGCCCCGTCTCGTCTCCCTCAGGGGACCCCCATGGCGTCTCAGTGACCGTCCCGGCACCCCAGCGGCACTCCGGGCACCTGCCTCTCCCTCAGCGACACTCCGGGCACCCACTTTGCCCCTTCCTGTACCTCAGGGCACCTCAGCGGCACTCGAGGCATCTGGCTCTGCCTCAGCGACACTCAGGGCACCCACTTTGCCCCTTCCTGTACCTCAGGGCACCTCAGCGGCACCCAGGCACCTTCCTCTCCCTCAGCGACACTCGGGACACGCACTGTCCCCCTCTGTGTCCCTCAGGGCACCCCAGCCGCACTCGGGACACCGATTTTGCTCCTCCGTGTCCCTCCCGGCCCTCAGCGAAACTCGCGGCACCTGCCTCTGCCTCAGTGCAACACAGGACACCTGGTATTGAATCCCACAAAAATCCCCTGCGCAGTAACTCAGCTTTCACGTGCGAGACCCTCAATCTGTCCATGACAATTTACCTCAGATTTCGCCCCAAAATGACCGTTCTGTCTACTATAGATGATCTCTGATTTACCCCGAAAATAGCCTTTACGAAATAATTCCGTTTTTCCCTGCGTGAACTTCATTCTGTACCTGACAATTTACCTCTGATTTTACCTTTAACATCCCCTCGACTCTCCCTCCCAAGTTTCCTCACTCTCCCCCTCGGAACCTGTTCTGTCCCGGCTGAACTGCCTCAGCTTTTCCCTCAGCAACTCCACAGAAACACCCTGCTGCCTTCTGACACCGCTGCCCAGCACTCCCTCCCTGTGCAAGAGCCCCTAATTTGCCCCAGGGCCACTGCAACACCTTTTCTCGAGCCGCTCGCAGCACCTTTCGCCTGCGCCCCCCTCACGGATCGCGACGCTGACGGGTCTGAGGGCGCTGAGGGGAACGGCGGGAGGCGCCCCCTTGCGGCGCGGGAAAAGCTGCGGAGCAGCGGCACAGCCCCGCCCCGTCTCGTCTCCCTCAGGGGACCCCCATGGCGCCTCAGTGACCGTCCCGGCACCCCAGCGGCACTCCGGGCACCCACTTTGCCCCTCCGTGTCCCTCAGGGCACCCCAGCGGCACTCCGGCACCTGCCTCTGCTTCAGCGACACTCGAGACACGCTCTATCCCCCTCCGTGTCCCTCAGGGCCCCCTAGCGACACTCACGGCACCTTTCGTCTACCTCAGTGTCCCTCCCGGCCCTCAGCGAAACTCTCGGCACCTGCCTCTCCCTCAGCGACACTCAGGGCACCCACTGTCCTTCATGGCACCCCAGGGACATTCGTGGCCCCTCAGCGTCACACAGGGCACCCACATTCCCCGTCGGTGACCTTTGAAGCCCCTCAGTGACAGTCGGGGAACCCAACAACCCCTCAGTGACCCCACGGACCCCTCATCACCTCACGGGGTATCTGCTTCTCCCTTCAGTGGCAATATTTCTTGCATTGCTGAAACTGAGGCATCTGGGATGTATAAAGTCCTGAAGCAAACTTAGAAGATTATTTTAATAAACAAAGCAAAAATCGCCCAAAATTCCTATTGAAGTTCATATGCTGTCTTAAAACACTTTGGAATAAGTATGTTTCTCAGCTTTTTGTCCCAAGGATTTACTGTGTTTATTTACACATGAACATAAACTACATTTATGTAGTTTACTGTTGTAAGAGTGGAAGGTGTTTGTGTGAGTCAATTGTGACATGATTGGTCATTTTACTCTTTCCATGGAATAGAATTTTTTATATCATGTGGGTTTTTTTTTTTAGTGTCACGAATCTGTTTTGAAGAGATTCAGATTTCAGTTAAAAATGTTGGTCAAGATACTCCAAAAAGCAATGTTTTTTTAACTTGAAGGACATACTGATAGTACTTACTTATTTCTGAGGCTACACATTAGTAAATTTAAAAAAGACCCTGAAAGCAAGTTTTTTCTAACCAAAGGAAAACCAGAAATTTCTGTTGGTGTAAATCAGAGGCAGGGATAAAAAGATGAGCAAAATAATAACGGCAGGGAATGAATTAGATGAAAACTAGAGGAAAACATTGCTATTATAATCATGCTGCACACACACACATGGGGGAAGGCTCTTTTTGCAAACACACACTTAACAAAGCGGGGATTTACTAAGCACCACAAACAACATAACCTGCTGTTTACTACAAGAGGAGTGAGCAAACACAAGGAACCAACCCACAGCTTCTTTTCATGCAATTCCACTCTGTGCTGGCAGGCCAGGGCTGCATTTCTGAAAATATATTGGAAATAAATCACAAGAAGCTGCATTCAGATGAAGCAAAGCGTTGTAAATATGAATTAATCAAGTGTGAAGGGCCAACAAAGATGGCCCATGTGTCCCTCTCATGCAAAGCAATGATTTGATAGAGCCAGCCTCTTCCTCTTAATACTACATGAATTGCTCTTGCTTGGGACAGACACGAGGGAATCAGAATGCCAGAATGGTTGGAGTTGGAAGGGACATTCCACTAGTCCGGGTTGCTCCATCCAGGGAATTTTGAGTGAAAGCAGTAAAAGGAGGGATGAGGAGGGGAAGCAAAGGCAGGGTGTTTGTCCTGCCGGGAACCACGAGGGAGCAGCATTGCCCTTCGCTGGGCTGGTGCACACAGGTGCAGGGGGCACAGGGTGAACGCCAGTTCCTTGTAGGTGAACGCCAATTACACAATCCACGAGTCCTGTGCTTTCTTGACCGACTACAGGCCTTTGGTAGGGCGAGTTTTGGTTTATTTTTTATGTTTTAATGCTTCTTGCTTTTCAGAGCTTAGCCTGGTGTTCTCTGGTGGGGTAGATAGGAGGGGTGAAAGTGAGCTTTGTGAGCTGCACAGCTTTATTTTGTGTAAATACTCTTAGGCCTGACTTACTGAAGCAGGGCTTTAGTGGCGATTTCAGTGGGGGGGGGGAGCACTTACAGCTATATTGGAAGTAGAGGGGAATAATAATAAAAAAAAAGTTAAAATCTGCTGATCTCCCAGCAGCTTAGTAGATTAGATGATGAAAACAACTTCTGAATTCTGGCAGTAATGTGCATGAAGTGTGCAATGGGCTCCTCCAAGTTTTGTGGTTGCATCAAAGGGTAAGGGAGACTCTAGTGGGGAATGCTGGCTGGCAGAGAGAATAGAATCACTGGAAAGCCAGAGTGGTAGAATCATTAAATAATATATAAGTCTTCCTTCTCTGTCCCAGGCTTTTCAGAACCAGCAATGTTGCTGGCACATCTGTGTATGGTGATGAAGGAGTGAATGACTTACACCTGGGAGCTCTCCTGGATTGTTCTTCCAGGCCTAATATGTCCATCTCCTGCAGGTGTGGACATCTGACCCTGCCTGGATGGCTGTAGACCTCAGTGTTGTGCTTCCTCAGTGCTTCCTGCCTGGCTGCGGCTCAAGCTACCTTGACCAACAAAATAATTTCTAGCCCCTTGCTAAACACAACAAGGAACTGTCCACTGATCACTTAAATGTTTTCCCATACCCCATCTAGCCGTACGCTGTCTCTTTGGCACCACTTACCACTCAGTAAACCTCAGCCAGCAGAAAAAAAGAAGTTTCCTTGTTTACAAAATAAAAAGAAAAGGATGATTCTCTGCTTCAGAGGCCTGGGGACCTTGTTTACCCTCCAGCCTGGAGTGAGTTTTTATGGGCAGGTTTATAAAGCCCTGCACAGCCAGCTCTGTAGTGCTGACAGACCTTTCAGTGTAGCTGCTTTTACACCTCTGCTCTGACAGAAGCACCACTGCGCATCTCAGGGATAGCAGCAGAACAGACAGATGTTTTTGGCTATTGGCAGGCTTCTGTGTGCTGCAGAAACCTTTGTCTTGCTAAGAGAGTGGAACCCTTTTAGTGTCTTGATGAGAAGGGGGCAGGGATTCAACATGAACAAGGCAAACTCATTCTGGTCCTGCCAAAGCTGCTGTTTTGCCCTGAATTTTTGAGCCAGAAACTTGGTACAGTGTGTAAGGGAAAAGTGCTGGGATGAGCCTTGTTCTAGAGCTGTCACCAGCAGTGTTCTGTCACCAGTGTCACAGAACTGAGGACCTGCAAACCCCTCAATGTTCCCTGTGCCCCCTCTGGCATGTTTTCTTCTACAGCCTTTGGTTCTTCCTTATCATAAATCCTGTAGGATTTAACTTCTAGCTACTGATCCTTTTGACAGTAATGGACCATTAACTAACTAGACATAAAATTGAAAGTGTAAATCCCTCTGCCTTGGGGAATTAGAAAGCAGGTTTAGGATGCAGGCCATGAAATGCAGGAGTTCATTGTAATGGCAAACGAGGCCTGATTAACTCTACCCTGGGCTGTGCCAGCTGATGAACACGAGACCAGGAGCTGAGGCTGGTGCTACAGGACATTTGCAAGTGCCAGGGGAAAACCCATAGTCTTGGTGCTTGAGCTTCTTTATCCCATTGCTTGGGCCTTTGCTGTAAGACAGTGAGGGAGTCTGAGCTGCTGAGGAATTATCTCCAGACACTGATGCTGCTCTGATTGGAAGTTTGGTGTGTTTTCCTTTGCTGGGATAAGGAGAGAAGGGAAGGCCAGAGGTGAAGGTGTCTCTGTCCTCGGGGAATGGTATCAGGGGGAAGGATGAGTGGTGGAGCAGCTCTGCAAGTTGGTGTGTACCAAGTCGAGTTCCCAGTCCTTCCTGGGGCCTCCAATGACATCAGAGGGCTCTACTCTGAGTCTGTGGGAATGCGTTTGCTTCTCTCTCTCTTCACTAGACCTTGAGATCAGTGCCCACTGATTAAAAAAGTTAATTACCTTCCTTTTGCAGAAATGACCCTGCTTTCAAGGTCTCCCAGGCCCTTAATTGAGCATCTTTCTGTGACAGAACTTTTGATTGAATTGCAGTGAGTCACCATTAGAGCCACGATGGCCAGGTCAGGCAGGGATGTCTTCAGGGAGCCAGCTGGGCTCTGCATTTGATGAATGGAGTGGTCCCAAATTCCTCAGCAATAAGCGACTGCATTGGAGAGGAGAGGGAATTGGGTTCAAAAGCAGGGCTGGGTGGAGTCTACGTTTCTGTAACCTCTTAGGAAGTGAAGTGCCTGATGGCCAGTGGTCCCTGAACACCTGAGCCAGCCCCACCACCTGGGTGTGCTCCAGCATTTTCCTCCTTACCCTGAATCCCATGGCCATGCTCCTGAGCTGAGTGCCTGTGCCATTCATCATGCCAGCAGCACAAGAGCAACTGGAAAAAGTGTCTGGAATTTATCATTGATGGCAGGAGCTTTTGTCTGTAATAAAAAACATTTTCCCCCTCCTCTCTTCTAGAGCTTTTCTCCTTCCCTTCTCTCATTATTATTATTATTAAGAAGCTTAATGCCATATGTCTTGCTGTTTCATAAATAACCCCTGTAATCAAACAGCACTGGGTAAATGGGCAGTCCAGCTTGTGCAATTTGTTTGACAAAATGAATCCAGAAGAATACGAGTCTGTGGAGGAAAGACAAATAGAGCAGCTTGGATGAATGTGTTAACCAAGAAAAAAATGGCTTGGCAGAGCAGCTGATTCTATTTTTATCCATGCAAATTAAGTTTGGGTCTAGTTTGTTAAAAATACAGTACAGAACTTGCCAGAATGGTCAGTGTCCTCTGGGATGGCGAGCAAGAAAGGTTCTCTGCCTCCTGAGGGCACAGGGGGTGCAGCTAAGGAGGGAGTGAGGTGCAGCCAGCCTGGAGTGTGCTCAAGCTGCCAGGAGGAGGGCTGGGCCTGGAGTATCACCCAAGTGGCAGGAAGGGAGGAGAAACTGCCCTGGGCTGGCAGTCTTGGCATCCATCCATCCATCCATCCATCCAGCCGTCCATCCATCCATCCATCCATCCAGCCGTCCATCCATCCATCCATCCATCCCTCCACCCATCCACCCACCCATCCTCAGATCACAGGGAGATCCCAGAGCTACCTGAGGAGAGCCAGCTCCAGGCTGGAGACCTTGATGAATCCCAGATAGCCAGGGTTAGATCTGTGCCTTCCTGAACAACTAGGCTGCTGCTCCCTGTACCCTGGTCAAGGTGTACCTGAGTATCAACGTGAACTTCTTTGGGCAGGAAAAGCTGAAGGAAGCCTTTATCACCTCCTGCAAGGCTGTCTCTGCAGTCTCTTCCATGGGAAATCCATCCCAGAAGACAGTGAGAGCCTGCCTCAGCCTGGGAGGTGCTGCAACCTAGAGGAGAAATCCCTTCGTTCTGCAGCAGGGCCCTGCCTCTTCCTCGCCATCAGGCGGCAGTACAGGCTCTGGTGCCTGGCCAGCCTGGTATATGCAGATGAAGGGGAGCATTTTTCATTGATGAGAAATATCTCAGCTACTGCTCCCTGCAACTCACCTTTTGTGGATCTGCCCCGTGGCCAAGGCAGCTGAAAAGCTGAAGTTTTAATCAAAGCAATGAATTTGTCTCTAGGGAAGTGGTGATTTTTGTAGAGGGGGATGTTTCCCTGCATCCTCACCTCCTTCCTTCACTCAGAATACTTGAGATATCTTTGCTCTGACTTTGCAAGCACAACATTACCCTTTGGGCTCGAAGTGAAGCCTGTGGGATGATGTGCACACGGGGTTGCAGGGGGAAAATGCAGAGGCTGGGCCTGAGCTGTGTGCTGGAGGTAGAGGCAGGCAAAGCTGCAGTGCAGGTGGCTCACGTGTTGGACTGCACATCCACAGCCAGGGATGCTGGCTCATTAGTCAAGGAAACACCTCTCCCCTGGCTGCTTCCCTCACCCTCCTCCAAGTGGGAATGCAGCCCCCATCCTTTTTCCCCATTCCTGGTGTGTATGTGTATTCCTTTTCAAGTGGCAAGCTGAATATTTTAAACAAACACTGCTTAAAATCTATAATTTATGGGCAAGGCTTCAGAAGAGGAGATCAGTTATCTCTTGGTGCTGAGGGTGTCTCTCCATCTGCAGCAGCCCCCACTACTCTGTTCCCAGTCAACTGGTGCAGCATAAGGGATTAGGCTTGGGCTTGGCAGCACTGAGCAGCACCCAGAAAATTCCCAGCTCTGAATGAAGGAAAACCAGACTGTCTTCTCTTGCAGGCAGGAAGAGCTCCAAGCCCTCCACCAGTGGGACAGCCCTCCTAGCTCACCTGGAAGCACCTGGCTGGGCCTTACGTTTGGCCCAGAGCTGGGCTACCCGGCACAGCTCTTGGAACGGGGGGTTAGGAATCTGCAGCCCCCTTCAGCTCCCACCTCACCCCTTACTTAAAACCTGAGGGAGCCAGGGTACAGGTGAGGAGTCTGAGCTGGCAGAGGCTGAACTCCCAAAGCTGGCAGATCAGATATGATGAGAAACTGAATCAGGATCTTTAGCTTACAGGCACTGCTGGTCAGTGTGAGACCCTAGGTCACTGGAATAAGACCCTGCCTCTGCTGTCCTTCTCCTCTCTGTGCCCCTGCATGTTCCCCAAGCTGAGCTGCATGTGGGAGGATTCCAGGCTTGTTCGTTAATGGGAGTGGAGAGACTTTTGCTTCGATTAATTAATTTGCTGCTCTTCCCCATTTTCAGAACCATCTTTTATTCATGGCCAAGTAGCTCAGACACCGCTGCTTGCTGCCTGTTCAGGATGCTGGCATTAATATTTCATCCCAGAGCCTGCTCGTGCTGCACAGAGCTCATGTCCCACGTTCCTGCCTCTTCCCAATGATCTCCTGCCCTTGCCCAGCTCGCATTCTCCCCTTCCAGCCCCAGGCTGTGTCTCCCTGCCTCTTCACCAGTTGCATGGCTTCTCCTAGGATCATATTCCCTGGGAATTAAATGTGGCACTTGGAGCTCCCTGCCTTTTTCTCCTGTGGCTCTGGGCAATCAGCCCTGTACAGAGGGTGTTGTGCTCGCTGTGGGAATAATGGGTTCTGGGAGCAACTTGTGATATCAAGCAGCAGGGAGAGGGGAGTGACTCTCATCCTGCTGACCCCTCCCAGGAAAGTAGGATATGTATTTCCGTTGCCAGAGGAGCAGTGTGGTGCTGTGGCTGCAACCTGGGAGAAAAGAAGGCTGCTGAAAGAGAAAACCCAGGCTGTACCTTTCAGGGCAGCCGCAGAAACGAGGAAATGACACTCCTCTGCTTCTTCACTTCTCTCCTGGCTCCTGTGCATGCACTCTCCAGCATTCCTTAGTTCTGCAGAGCTCCAAGGCCAGGAGCAGCCTTTGCCTGCAGCTCTGCAGCCCCAGCAAGGCACCGTGTCTGAGTGAGGGCAGGCCACAGTGCAGCTGTTTGGAGTGCCACTTCATTTACTGAATGGCAGCTCCATAATCCTCTTCAAATAAAAAGACTGTGGAGTCTCTGTACTGGGAGCTGATGGAAGGCTTTGCTCTCAGGCAGGTGGCACAAAGGGAGTATCTCCTTGCTTCACGTAGGAGTTTCTGGGTTTTGCTTGGGCTTTGTTACTTGATTATTTGTTCTCTCATTTGTCACTGGGGCTAGTGGATGTGATTCATTCTCCCTGATTAAGGCACTTGTTTTAGTGGGGAAATGTTTCCCAGGTTTAATAGGATGGGATAAGAGGCCCTGCAAGGCACAATCTGTGCTCTTCCCTCTTCATCCCAGAGATGCCAGAGCCAATTCCTGGTATACCTTCCATCTCTTCAAGAACAAAAGAGCAGGCAGCTCATGAAATGTCTGGCCCCAGCCCTCTGGCTCAGAGGCTGCAGAGCCACCAAACCAAAGCATCACTTTAAAAGAGGTCTCCAGATTGGACTGGGAAAAATGTGGAGTTGAGAGGAAAGGGTGGAATTGTGTTGGAGAACATGTGCACATGCCTGTGCATCCAGACGTGTAGTGGGGACACGTTCAATTAAAGGAATGTGACTGCAGGTTGCAGGATGTGGAGGCTGCAAGTGGCAGAATCTCCACAGCCTCATTAAACTCTCATGTCCAAATTAAATGTCAGATTTGCATATTGGTTCTGTGTTTTCAGGCCCGTTATGCAGCAGCCGGGAGGAAGGTGATCATGGGTGGGAGTGCTGTGGTATGCAGATTGCAACCTCACTCCTGAGAGCCCTGCAAAGCCAAGCACGTGAAATTTTAGTCAGAACAAGGGATTAAACTTGGTTTTACAAGAGTAAGGGCTCTGTGCCTCAGTTCCTGCAGGCAGAACAGAGAACTGCATGTCGTGGGCAATGTTGTGTTGTCCAGGCTCCCAAAAGCAGCTTCTGTGGATTTTTCACTACCCCCTTTCTTTCAGGAGACAGAGGAAGGGCACAGCTCTGCCTGGACTCTGGTTGTAGAGCTTCACCCCTGGGAAGCACTTTGCAATTTCCCCCAGGCTGGATTCCAGTCAGATCATGTTCTAATCCAGGTTTAATTACCTGTGAGAACAGACAAGCCTCTTTCTTGCCTCTTGGGAAGCCCAAGCAGCAGGGTAGCATCGGGAATTGGGACAAAGCCAATGCAGCCCAGGTTGGTAAGCCCCTGATGTGCACAGGAATTTCCATTGTGGCTGAAGACAGATAAATGTGTCCAGGGACTGAACTAGCAGCACTGAGAATCAGTGATCCAGCACCTGAGAGAGGCACATCCCTCCCTGTGGGTAGTGGGAGGTTTCCCTGGCTTTGTAGTGCAATGCTGATTATCCATGCCAATGGTTTGGCTGCAGAGCCGTGGGTGGCAGCAGCAGGAAGGTGCTTCCCAACAACATGCTGGAGGAGCTAAAAGTAGGAAAAGATTCCTGATCACACAGGTACACTGTTATGTTCTGCCCCAGTGTCCCTGTTGGGACCTGAAGGAGCCATGCAGCCCATCTGCTTCAGTCCCTGGAAAGAGATGGGAAGCAAGGAAGAAGAATGAGGTCTCTGTTGCTCTGGGAAGCCTGTGCCTGCTGCCCTGTGCAGCTGTGAAGTGTGTCACATCCCTGATGGGCCAGATGCTGAAAGATGCTGAACATCCTTAGAAGGTCAAACTCAGAAGGCAGAAAACCCTCCTGGCTCATTCTGAGACACAGCAGTGATGGGGCCTGCATGACAGGAGACACCCGGGAGGCAGAGCAGCTCTGAGTCAGCTGTCTCCAGAGAAAGATTTGTCAATGGCTGGACCAGTTTTCACCAGCTCCACAGCTGGTGGCAGTTTCTGCACTTCATTTGACAAGCATCTTGTGTGGCTGACATGCTGCTCCCTGGAGGGCAGCCAGGGGATGGGACCCCTCCTTTCTCACTGGGGGTCGGTGCCTGTGGACTTTATCCAAGCACTCTTTGCACTGCGGCACCATTTCCCCAGGAGGAAAAGGGGCCCAGCATCAGGGAAGAGCCTGCAGGCCTGGGCTGGAGAAGTGGAGGGTCTGAAGCATCTTCTCTGGCCACCTTCCCAAGTGCTGCCTGCCTGTGAGCCCTGGCTCTGAGTGCAGCCCACTGCTCACCACCTTAGGGCAGGCTCTGGGCAGGTAAGGACAAAGTAATTGCAGGGGAGTTGCTCTAGATTTACATGATTGTAAAGAGAAAGGATGCAGCCTTAATTAAACTTAAAACTCTGAGATCTGCCACAGGCTGCCTGTATGTCAGTTGTATAATTCCTCTTGGTCCCAATTCTCCTATCCATAAAAGCTGGAGTACCTTCTGCCTTGGTTATGAGGGATGCAAACCTTGCAGGGCTGAAACTGCTCCTGCCAGCCACCACAGCATCCAGGAGAGTGGTGGAGCTCCATATGCTGCTCTGCTGACTGCTTCATCCCTGATCCTGGGCGGGCAGAACTGCCCGTGGAGCAAAGCCCACATTTCCCTTCCACATTCCCAGCTGTGAAGCAGCATCCAGCTCCCTCAGCCTGCAGTGGTGGCAATCCCAACAGCCTCTGTGCTCCCCAGGCATCCCTTGGTGCATTCTCTTCCAACACCAGAGGCTGATGTGCTCTCTGTGTGGTGGATGAGAGTGTCCCTCATGGCACAATAGAAGGAGTGAGCCTGAGGCTCCTGCAGGCAGGAGAGCAAGCCATGAAGAACAGCTGAGGACATGGGGCTCCAAACAGGAGCTGTGCCCAGTTTTGATGTGCCTGGCCTTTTGTGTTTGCCTCTATTCATGCCAGGAAGGAAACTGCTGTCTCTGTATCCATCTTTCTGTCAGAAAATCCTTAGGCTCTGAATAGATTTACTCTCCAATCTGTGAGCTGGTTAGCACGGGGCCTGTAGTGGGAGGAGGTGAATGACTCTGCAGGGCTTTATTGGCAGGACCGTGCTCTGGAGAGGCGGCTGGCTGGCTTGTTATCGATGGGATCCTTCACGGGCAGAGATGGCCTTGGGGATAAGGAGCTGAGCAGTGGTGGGTAGTCCAAGATTCCAAAGTTGCCTACAGGCTTGACCCTCCTTTCTGTACTCGTGGGCAAATCCCTGGTATCCACTTTATTTCTGTAAAAGTTGCCTGTCTGTAACACACAGTGAAGTGTCACTCTCTCCATGGATGGCGATGCAGGAGTCTCCTCTTCCCTTGTGTTTCAGGCCCAGAGCTATTTGGCTACCTGTAAATAAGCAGCCAGGTAGCTTGTGAAAAGGACACCACCATGGAGTGCTTGCTCAGCCTGTGCTTTCTGTCACTGCAATGGTGGTGCAGACAATTCCTCAGCTGCCGTGGCTGGATTCCCCAGGGGCTGTTGTTAATGCTGCTTTCCCAGCTCTTCACTGAACTGTCTCTGCCTGCTGCACTCATATAATCAGGAGCTGTAAAACCACTGACAACTCCAGAGACCAGAATGAAGATTACATACAACATTAAAATTAAAAATGGGCCAGAGTCACCAAGTTGTCTTCATTAGGCGGCCCTGTTTTATTTGTGGCTTTTACTGCCAAATAAATAATCTTTCAGGTGAGTTAGTTAAGCTGCCCTCAGGAGCAAGACAAGATGGGTGAGGCGAGGCAGTTCAGCACGGCCTCTGGGATTCGTGCCGCAAATCAGCCAGTCTGGAAACGACAGGACTGGTGTCAAACCAGGATGAAAACCTTAAAATCCCACCAACACTCAGTGCAGAACGACACGGAGCAGTGCCCTCCCCTGAGCCAATGCAGAGCTGGCTTCAGTGCCGACAGTGAATTCAGCCATTCCAGGCTCTGCCTCGCTCACAGCCACTCTCTGTCACCTGCATTCATTTGGTTCCTGGGGTTCTTTCCTCTCCCTTTCTGCCAGGCTTCTGGCTTTAGGAATGCTCCTGGGGGAAGCATTAAGGAGAGGCAGCACTGTGGATACTTAAGGGCAGTTTTAGAAGGCAGAGCATGTTTGCCCCAGAATATTCCAGGATTTTCTATGGAGAAAGTGCACTGGTCATGCACTCACCAGGTGTCAGTGCTCGTGGATTGTGTTCCACGTGGATTGCTGATAGAAACTGCAATGCATGAATGGCTTGGTTTGACTCTACATCAGAACCAGATGTAGTCTTGTCTTTGCTTTGTTTCCTCTTTGCACTTCTAGACCCTTTCAAACCACAGGCTTGAAGGGCATGACAGTTGTTCCCCTGGGGATCAAAAAGTCTCTTGCAAACCAGTGCAAATCATAACAGTGATGCTGCTGATGCTGCACACAGAGGAGAGGCAGGGGCAAGGTGCTAAAATTCTCTCTTGCCTCCTTCCTGGTCTATGCTAGGGTCCTGTCTCCCTGATTTCTCCTTGACTCCTGGCCCAGAATCATGGCAAACACAGGAATCCAGCCCTCCCACTCCTGCCACTGTGTCAGAAAAGCTTCTCAGTACTAAGGAGGGAAGATGAGACACACTAGGTAAGGTCAGGTATTCTCTGACTATCTGCATCCTCATCAGAAAACTGCTTTAATGAAACTGAAATTCTTTGCAGGAAACACTTCCATAAATAAGTCAATTTTTGCAATAAACATGATAGCAAACATATCTAGGAAAGAATGGAAGATACTGGTGAATCATCCCATTTCAACACTTCTAAAATGAAAAAAATGCCACTTTACACTTTGTTCAGAAAGCAAAATTAATTGATATTACAAAAAAAAAAAAAAATCACAAAGGCTGACCTTGTGTGGGTGCAGATAGTGAAGGAGCTCTTGTCCTCCTGCTCAAGGAGTCCAGACTGAGCTCAGCTGAATGAACTTCATCCTTTTAATACAAAACAGGTCTTTTCCCAACCACCCTTTGACTTTTAAATACCCTTCGCTGCAAAGCCAGAGCTGCGAGCAGGCACCTTGCACAGTTTGAAATTACACCTGCTATAGGTTGAAAAATAAACAGTGTGGGAAGTTGTGAGACACTTGGTCATCTGTCCCCAGCAGTTTGGGGACCTTTCCCTTGGTGTGTGACATGGGTCTGCTCATGTGGCTGCCTTTGGGTAAGGGACACTCTCAGAGGGCTGTCATGGACCATCAGGAAGAATTCAGGAAGCACTCAGGAAGAATTTCTCCATGGAAATGGTCGTCAGGCATTGCAAGGGGCTGCCCAGGGAGGTTTGGAGTCCCCATCCCTGGAGGTGTCCAAGGAACAACTGGATGTGGCACTTAGTGATCCGTTACAGGTTGGACTCCATGATCTTTGGAGGCCTTTTCCAACCTTAATGATTCTGGGATTCTGGGATCAGGTCTGGATGCTGATTGGCACTGGTGCAGATGTGCTTCCTGGCCCCAGTTTTGTCATTCAGATTTCTCTGTGCTTCTCAGCTCGCTGTCTGGGGGGGGAAAAAAAAAAAAGTGAGGAAAGAGAAAAGCAGCTCCCAGCTCCATTCCCTCAGGTTGTGTGAAGCTGGCGAGGAGGTCCTGCACAATAGCAAGAGAGGTTATTCAAGCCTTGGAGATGGGTATGGTTTCACTGGCATGGATGTTAGACCATAATAAATCCTCCCTGCTGGGCTCCTGCACGTCACATGTGACAGAGGGCAGGACAGAGCCCACGGCCACGCTGGCAGTGCCTAAGTGTCCCCTCCCTGCTGCAAGTGTGAGCATGAAGGGAACTCCTCATCCCTCGGTGGGAACGATGGCTGAGAGCTCTGCTGCTCCCCAGGGAGGCAGCAGGAGAGCTGCGTGCCTCTGTGTATCTCTGTGTGTTTTTTCCCTGGCAAAATCAAACCAAATCTTTTTTGGCTCATCTGCCAGGGCGTGAGGGAGCTCCCTCCTGCTTGTGCCATGAAAGACTTGTCACCCCATGGCTCTGGCGGGGCACAGCACGAATGGCTGTGCTTGTCCCCAGCTGTGCTTTGAAGGAGGTGGTTCTCATTCGTGTAACATCCTCTTGTGAGGGGATTTAATTAGCTGTGGTTTGTTCACTCAGCAGACACAAATGAGGTTTTAATTTTTTTCTGTACAGGCGCGAGGTGGTTTTGTTCATCTCATCGGGAGCTCTCGCAGGCCTCCCACATCAGAAGCTGCCTCCAAGAGGATGGAGAGGGCCAGACAAAACGGGGATGATATTCCAGAAGTGGCAGGACAGGCTGAAGCTTTACTATGAGCTGCAGTTTTTTGTTGTCACAAACACATGGCACTACAGTGTGCCCTTCCTCTGCACTTGCAGTGTCCCTGTCTTCAGCAGAAAGCCCCAAATCTCAGCTAGAGGAGAGTGTGTAGATGCTGAGAGGGCTGGGGAACAAACCTAAGCCTCTCTAAATCTTTCCAGAGCCTCAATTCCTTCTGCTCCTCATCATGTCTCTCGTCTCTTTCAGCACCCAGAAGCACAATGGCATTTACTTTCTCACTTAATGTCAATATTTGCTTTGTTTTGGAACTATCTGTTTAATAATAATAATTCCTGAGCGCAGAGGAGAGGTGAGGCATCTGTAAGTTCAGACTGGGAAGAATGGTCCCAACACTCACATTTTCTCTACTTTCTCCTGGGGTTGGTGCAGCAAAGGGAACATTCCCAGACTTCAGGATCCTCACCCAGGCAGATGATTTCGGTGGAATGCCAATGCATCAGGTTCTTACTCCTGTATGTTTTCCTTCCCTCCCTTCCTTCTGTGATGAATGCTGTCTCTGAGACAGGCAGCTGCAGAGGGAGATGCAATTTTTCTTAGCTTGCCAGCCATCAATCTCCTGAACAATACCCTGCTAATGAAATGGCAATGTTATCACACGCCTGTCACCAGCAGTAATGGGGCGGCCGTTCCAAACTCAGACCAGACAGAGAAAAAGCAAGGTGAGCTCTGGAGTTTGTCTTCAGGGTGTGATTCCTCCTGAAGGCTTTTGACAAACTCTGGGCATCCTTCAGTGCAGAACTGAGTGCCCCAAAGTGAGGTTTGCTGGCCACCTCCTCCCACTTTGCAAGGACAGAAGTGTCCACACATGTTCAGCCACTGTCCTGTAGGACCACGCTGAGTTTTCATCTGAATTCACCTTGTGGGCACCTGTGGTTATCCAAGGAGCCACCTCCTCCTGTCTCCTTTGGGAACTGACATCACCAAGTGGACAAGAAAGTCCTTGATGCTTCTTCCTTTGAAAAGCAGGTGGTTTTTAAGACTCTTCCCTGACCTGTTGCTATTCCACCTCCTACTTGGAGCTCTTCAGATTAGACAGCAAAGAGCTCATTGAGTGGCATTTTGTCTCTGAGGCCCTTCTGTCCATGATTTCAGTGAATCCCAAGGCACAAAGCACAATGACAAGGCTTTCTGCTTTGTATGGCTTGTTTTATGTGCTCAGAGATTCACTGCAGCCTGCTGAGGTGATGGGGACACACCTGGAACTTGCAGGAGGTGTTGATCAAAGCAGAGGTGTTATCTGAGCCCTGTGTCATGGGGCAGGCTCTCCTTGAATGGTGAAGGACTTCCACTTCAAATAAAACCTCTGGATGAGTGAACAGATGGCAGCAGCTACTTGGAGGGAATGAGAGATGAGGGGAAGTTACCAGAGGGACAGTCTTTCTAAAACTTAGAGCTGCCTCCAGACAGGAAAGCTGAGCTGCCCTGTAGGTCTCACCGTGCTTTGGAGAAACACCTGTGGTTTCTGTGCAGGATCAGCAGGAGAAACCCCAGCTCGTTCCCTGGGTTTCCCACAGGCAGATGAGGCACTGAGAGGCTGAGCAAAGCCTGAGCCCTCCTCTTTTCCGAGGCTGATCCCTGCTCAGCATCCTTCAGCAACATCCTCCTGCTGCCTGGATTAACACTGGGGAAGTGGATGATACTTCCAAACTGTGAGAAGTGCCAGAAATAAGGTGTTTGGAGCACCTCCTTCTGTGTCTGCCAGGTACCCAGAGGGTGCAGAAGTTAAAAAAAAACTTGTGCAAATCTCCTCAGTGAATCCAAGGTCACTGAGGTTCCCAGGATTTCTCTAACAGGTGGATGCAGCCTGATTACTTCATCCTTTAGAAATCATGGTTTACATGGCTGCTCCCATTCTAGCTCCTGGCTGGAAAAAATGTTCTTTTTTAGTAATAATTGTCACTGAACACTGAAAAACAACCATGAGAAATGACCAGAATATAACCTCTTGAGAGTGCTGTAAAAATGTTTGTTGTTTATTTACTTTAGGGAAAAAAAAGAAAAATCAAAGAGAAGAGTAAGAAATCTAAGGCTCTGCGATGAGAGAAAAATGCAATTTACTTTTTAAAGCTCTTTCTGATTTTAAAGTGATATACGGAAAAATATAAATGGTTCTACAAAACTTCACCAAATAATAGAGAGAAGAGAAAATAACTACAGTGAAGGGCAGTATATTGAGGGTCATATCTGCCTCCATCTCCCGTAAAACAGTATTTGCTGCAACAAAAGCAGGGGTATTTTAGTTATTTATTGTCATGTCAGCTACAAAATATTAAGGAAGCCAAAAAATTTTAATTTATCCTGGATGAAGTCTGGCGGCCAAGAGACTGCCCAGGAGCATCAGACTTGAATGCACAAGCAAGGAGGGACGAGGAGAGCAGGAAAAGCCTCTGAATAGGGAAGTGGGACTGGTCCCTTTCCTTGAGTTGAAGCCGGTCCAGGGAGTGCAAGGAAAAAAAAGTGAAAGGTCACAGCATCTGCTGGGGGAGGGCTGGGCTCCCTCAGACCCCATCACACCACAGGTAGACCATAATAAGCAAGATTTAAGTGCCAGAAATCCACCAGCTTTTAGAAATGGAGTGGTGTCAGCTCTTCCTCACCCCAGACTGTGCACTGAGGGTTCAGAGCCTTTTACAATCCAGCCCACGAATAATCTTGTCCCTTTTATGTCTCCTCTTCACACAGCTGGTATTTGTCATTAGCACATTTTATTAGTCTTTGTTCCCCACCCCCAGTAAAAAAAAATCTTAATAAAATGCCAGAACACATACTGAGCAGAAGAACAAATTGTTAATGCAGTCATTAAACAAATACACTTTTCCTCCAGTCTTTGGATGGAAATTAATTACCCTCCTGGAACTGAAACCTGGATGTGTGCTTTGACTGACAGCTGGGGGTTGTGTCTGGAGGCTTTTTTGGAGGCTGAAATCAGAACTGGCCCCTTTTTCAGTCCTGAGGAAGGTGATGGCAGGACTCTGAAGGACTCCGAGGAGGGATGAGACAACAGATCATGGCAGTTGGGTTCACTGTCAAAGGGCAGGAGCAAGAGCTTGGTAAGCCCCACCAGCAACTTGTGGGATTTCTCCTTGGCTGGAGGCAAAATCCTGGGCTAGCTGAGTCTTCTGTCATAATTAACATCAGCTTCCTCTTCCTGCCTCCCATTGCCCATGGGAGGGCAGGATTCCACTCTACCCTGGAAATTAAACAGCCTCAGTCCCAAGCAGGTGCATCACCCCATGAGAAAACAGAGCCCCACAGGGCCAGATGTGCCTGCTGCCACCAGCCCGGTGGCTTGGGGACACTTGCAGGACCTGTAATTGCTCTGTCCCATGATCTGGGTGCATTACTAGTCCAGGAGCATGAGATAATGAACCTTTTAGCTGGGAGTAAAGAGGGAGAAAGAAAGAGAATGAATGAGCTGGGCAAGAGAGAATGACTGAGGATTCAGTTAGTTAATAAAGGGATTGCAGAAAGCAAGGTGAAGAGACAGTGGTAATTTTATGCACTGCCAGTCAGGGCCATTTGTCCTGGGAGCAGCTCCAATTTCTCTCTGAGCTGTTCTTTTTTCTTTAGAAATGGAGCTGTGAAAGGGAAAGGAAAAAAAACCCTCCCTGATTAAAATCAGCACCCAAAGTGACAAGGAAAAAAGCCGTTTTAATCTCCGCATCCATAGATGGATCTTCTCCCAAATAAGTGAAACAAAAGGGAATTCAGAATATTGGCCAGTCTTACACAGCACAGGCTGAAATCATCCAGACTCTGATGGCAGTCTTGTCATATCCCAGCCCTAACCACAAAATAAAGCCAAATTTCATCTTTACAACTATTAATTCCCACTCATACATGAATCTCTCTGCTCCGCCCTCATCCACTCCCCATTCATTCATGACCATTTAAGAGTAAACCTCCCTTAAACCCCTAATTAGCACTGCAAATTTGATGTTTTAGCTCTACAACTGGTTCAAATCTTCCTCTTGTTATTAAATATTCCTACTCCTGCATCATAACTCCTAACCCCTGAGCTGAGGCCAGAGAAAGACAGAGCTGGGTGTCTGTTGCTTTTAAAATCAGCTTTTATCAGATACTTGAGCATCAAGGGGCAAGGAGATGTACTTGTCCCATAGAACTTTAATTTCTGATTGAGGAAAAAAGAAAGTTATTTTGGGAAGACAGCAGGGAAGGGCATCCCTGTGTTTAAAAACAGGCATGGATTATCCCTTGCAGTCAATGGGAACTTGTGAAAAGGTTGGTTTTACTTTAAGACCATGGCATGGGGACATAAAAAGGAAAGTGTGAGTGTTAAGTTCTGCCTGAGTGGTCCTTGGATGGGAGAGTTCTGCATCAGGTCTCTGGGCAGGTGGATGTGTTCACCTATCAATTCCACTTCCCTTCAAGCTGGCCCAGTGGCAGGGCTCCTGAGCTGTTTGTGCACATCCAGATCAGGCGTTTGAGCTCAACTGAGCAGCCATGCCAGTGCTTGGTGCAAAGATGAGTGAGATTGAGCACATAAATGACAATTTCTGTCTGCATGCAGGTGCAAGCTGCTAACACAGGAGTGTTTCTGCTGCAGGAGTCCATTGCTTTGTTTTATCCTGCCCTGTCCATCCCCAGCTTGGCCACTGGTCAGGGTGGATGGCAGCTGAGGCAGGAAATGAGAACACTCAAGGCTCTTAGAGAAGCTTTCAGGGCTTGTCTCCAAGGGAACAAACAGAAAGGTCCAGGGGCAAAGCCAGAGCAGTTCTTAAAGAGGATTTAATGTGATGTGGGCTGCCCCTAAGCACAGGGTCTTGCACAAAAGGCTGAGAGTGTTCGTAAGTCTGTTTAACCTCTCTTAACTGCCCTGCCTTTCCCCCTTTAACTGGATGAGCACAACTGCCTTGTTCTGGTCCTGATGACTTGAGTGCAAGAAGAGGGGTGGGATTTTCCCTCAAGGAAGGCACCAGCAGTGTGTGGCTTTTCCTCAGGGGCACAGAGGATATAAACCACTCATCAGCAAGCCAAAGGCTTTTATTTTTGTATCAATATGCTTGGAGATGAGACGTGGAGCCTGGGAAATGCAGGCAAGCAGGATTTTGTCAGCCAGGAGATGTTAATGTGAGGAGCAGCAAAATCAGGGGGTTTGTGTGATGTGGTTCAAGTTCCAGGGGACTTTGAGTCCCCTCTTTTATCAGCAGTGGTGTCCTTGAGTGGAGGCTGTAGCTCAGCTCAGTTCAGTCCTGGCACCGAGGCCCTGTGATTGCATTACAGGGAATTATCAGGTGGCTGCACCTGGCTTAGAGAGCTCCAAGAAGGCACAGGGGTGCAAAAGGGAAGGCAAAGCACCGGTGGTTTATGAAATTAAAGAGTTCACGAGTGCCAAATCCACATGCTAGAGTGGAACTGAGAAATGGAAGAGGTCTCAGCAGCACCTTATCAGGAGGTAGGACAAGGAAATTGGAGTTGAAAGCACAGTAGTGCCTGATTTGCTATCTCTCCTCTGCACCTTGGCTGTAGGTTGTGCCTTTAGGGGTTTGTTAGGCAACCTGGGCAGAAATATTTTGTGTATATTCAGTGGGTTCTGCTCGCAGAGGCCTTAGTATGCATGAGGTGGAAAACCTGTCTGGAGAGACAGGATCCAGTGTCCCTTGTACCCTACAACAAACACAAACACAGGAGGGAAAAGGACAAAAGCTGTAACATGGGCTTCACACAGCTTTTTTGGAGATGGAGGATAAATTCTCCCCTGCACTTCCCCCCGAGCCTGTGTGCCTGTAAACACAACTGGTATTTGCATTGGAAATGTTATTGAGGGGAACGATTCCTGTTTGAAGGAGCCTTGGCAGCACCTGGCTGCTGCCTCCGTGGGAGAGAGGCTGTGCAGGGGGCTCAGGGCTTTTCTTCTGTGCAGTGTGTGGAGAAGGGGAAGGAGAGGCCAGTATCCCTCTGGAAATACAAGACCCCGCTCTTCCTGAGGGCAGGGGAGACAGTGCTTGGCCAGACCTGGGAAGAAAGCTGACAGAATCCAAATCTGAGGTCGAAATCCCTAAACAATGCTGCCAGAGAAACTGAGATTTCACTTGCTGTACTAGAAATATGGCTCAGTGTCCTGCTTTTACCTCGAGACTCTGCTGCCAATAGAGTCAGGGAAGCGGATCAGGTTCTCCTTTGGTTTCCTCTATCTATCTCCACTCTTTCCTCAAAGAAAAACCTGGAAAACCTTTTGATATGGCCTGAAAAACCTGATGTTGCTGCATTGTCAGCCTCTGGTTGCAAGCACAGTGTGGGTCTGGTCCTGTAGCTGCTGGTGCAGCTTGGAGATGCTCAGCAATCATAATGTCATAATATCATGACTTGCTGGCAATGGCACAACAGGAAATTGGAGTAGTAAAATATTTCCCTCCTCACTGCATCCCATTTACATGTTCATAATGGAGATCTTTAAGGCCCTAATGACAAGGAATGCTCGTTGCTGGGAGAGGATGATTGAAGCAGAGCAGGGGTGATTGCAGGCAGTGAGGAAGGGATGTTAATTACATCAAAGGAAGCAGGAGGGCAGCACAGCTGGCGTGGCTGCTGTTTGCCACCCGGGGATGGGGGCTGTCCCTGTCCCCCGATCCTGGCACAGATGGGCTCACCCACCCTCTCCAGACCTCAGTGAGAAGAAAAAAGCAAAGGAAAAAACACCAAACAAACAAAAATCTCCTTCCAGCTGCAGCCTGCAACAGGAGTGAGCTAAATTTGTGCCTAGAAAACCGGAGGATTGAGCAGTGCTCAGAGCAAGAACAAAGATGCTCAGGAGAGGCAAAAAGGAGAGAAAGAGCTCTGGAGACATGGTTGAGGGCTCAGCCTGTTCAGCGAGGTGGGCCTAGGAGTGAACTGATGTGGTTCAGATTAAGGAGCTTCTGTTGGGTGCATATGAATCAGAGGCAGCCTTTGAAGCCCTGCAGAGGATGCTGTGGTTGTTTCATCTCTGGCAGCCAAGTTGTCTTCAAATTCTGCTTTCTGCCACCTTGCTGGTGGAGCAATGCCCCGGGGAGGTTTCTCCTTGGATGGAAATCTCCATCTGCATTCCTGGGAGATTATAGGCCAGGGTACTGCTATAGAAGAGGTGTTGGAGGAGTTGTGCACTTGGTGACAAAAGGCAGAGAAAGAGATAAAGGAGAGCCCATGAATATAATTCAGCATAAAATAAAATAGCAGAGAAAGGAGTTAATGGAAGGATGGATAAAAGAACAAATGAGAAAAGAAGTCCTTAGCAATTGCATAGAGCCTAATTTAAGCAGAGTATTCCCGATATTTCCTCTTTAAATAAATAAAACAGCAGAGCCCAAAGTGTTTGAGTTTTTTCCCAGTCAAAGCCTTGGTATCAAACTTTCATCTATTCTTGACAGAGCAATTAAAGGGAGGGATGCAGGCTCTGAAATGTAGCCAAAAGGAGTAGACTGAATATTTAATACGGTTCCAGGCTTTGAAAGTCCCAACAAACCAGTGGAATGGGGAAGCTGGTGACAGTTTTATCTTAACAAGGAAAGGGGAGGGAAAAACCCTTTATTCCTGCCAGCAAAGGATGGCAGGGAAACACAAACTGGATGGGGAACAGGCAGCACCTTTCCAGATTGTCTTCTTGGATGTCATAATAGCATTTCTCAAATGGTATTTGATGGAGAGAGAAGTGGATCTTCCCACCTATCTTGTTCCAGCTCTTGGTGCTGGAGAGACATAAGTGTGGGGCTCTCTGAGGTTGTTTTCCACAGTGCTAAAGGAATAAAAAAATAATTTAGGGCTGAGGACAATCTGGGAGGGGGTGAAGGGAGAGCTGGGGAGTTGAACATGGAGTTAGACATGCAGGTTAGCTCGGCTGCCAAGGCTAAACCCACTCATTAAAAGGATTAACCAGCAGCCCTGACTGGATTTAGGAGGGTGGCTGTTGCTATCAATAAGTAATCCTGTCTCCAATCCTCTCTGGTGGCTTGGGAAAGACAGGGAGCAGAGGAAGGGGGGGAGGGAAGGAGGGACAGTAAGGAATCAGAGGGGTAATTTAAGGGAAATGCTGAAGGCAGGGAAGAACCCATCCCTGAGAGGGCATGGCTTGCTGAGGAGTGAAATATTCCTTCTCCCTGTGCTCTGGTGAGGATCGTGGCAGCTCTGGAATGGGGCTCCACTTCCTCACTCTGTACAACCCTCCAAGGCAGACTTGCTGGAGCAGGATTGTGCTGTTTGGTGACAGGGAGATTGAATTTTGATTAGCTCTGACACAGTCTCTTATAACCTTTTCATTAGAAAATTACCTTTAATAGAAATTGTTCTGACACCTCAGCAGCTTTTCCCCCTAATTCATTACATACTGTCGTGGTGGGAAGGGAGGGGAGGGAAATGGAAAAGTGCCTCTGTTTTTTCTACTTGCATATTTATTAATCCATTTACAGTATAATCCATCCCCTGTTTACCTACTGACCTATTTGCTGACTTGTCTGTCTGTTCTTCTGCCTGCAGCATCCATCCAAACAGGATGCCTTCTTACTCTGAGTTAAAATCCAGTTCTCCTTTTTCCTGTGAATTGCAATTTTTTTGAAGAAACATTGCTTTGCGGTGACTGCAATATTTCTTTAGAGTTTTGCCTTGAGAAGATAATAGTATAAAAGTCATGTTCTGGCTGAAAATGAAAGATGATGGTGTTCCTTCCTAACACTGTTTCAAAACTGTGTTTCTGCTTTATCCAAAGGCATCTCTGCCTAATTTTTAATCAAAATTTCCACCCAGCTGATGGATGGATGGGTGTTGGAGGCAAAAGAAGCAGGGATGGAAAATGTCTCCATGTTCTCATCTAGTATAAAAAACCAGCTGATACCATGTACAACACAGAGCAAATCGTGTCATCTCAGCCTCTTCCCAGATCTGTGTGATGGAAAGGAAGACCAGGTGTGGGAACATAAGCAATAATAGTTATTTGCAGAACTCTTTGAGATCCTAAAAGGGAAAACCCTGGAGAGATGTAAAGTATTATTAAAAGGGCTGTAAGTTCTTTTCAGGCAGTTAAAGGGATAATAAATTCATTGCCCAGGAGATCTGGTAGTCAAAGTTCTGTGCAGAACGTGGTAAAAAGGGAAGACTTTGGGAGGCTTTTTGGCACTGAGCAGGAGGACAGCAAAGCCAGGCTTATTGAGTTAAGTCTTATCTTGGTTCTGGGTTAAAATCAGTTTTGTTGTTTCAGCAGCCCTTTCATAAAGCACTAAAGATGTCTGAAGCTTGAGAATTTGAGCAGTTTTTGGTATTTAATCACATTTCAGTCAGGTATTTGGATCTAATTTCTCATCTGAAATTCTTTGGCTTCGTCTGGAAGTCATTGGGCTGTCTCATTTTTTTTTCTTTTTTTTTTCTTTCCCCAGATTAACGAGGCCTTTAGTGCCTGCTATTGTCTCCCCACAAAGGCTTTTATCTGCTCTAGTCAAGTCACTTCTCCATCTCTGATAAACGGAAAGGATTGAGCTCTCTCTGCCACTCTCCAGGGAGGATGGATCAGTGCTCTCAGCGTACTCTGCATTTCCCTCTGATCTTTTCCAGGGAAAGCCCTGTCCACACACCAGCCCCGCTCCAGTGAATTCTTGTTCTCTCCCGGAGCAATCTCCCTCCTTTTTTTGTGCCATATTCCTCTCCTTAGATCTTCGGGCTTCCTGCGAATTTCATTAGGATTAATTTAATTCTTCGTATCAAGATTATGGAGGGGAATTGAGTCCAAGGCTGGAAATGTGTTAAAGCTCCACTTGTGCCTCTCTCTCTCTCTTCCGTGTTCTCTCCTCCATGGACACCATCAGAAATAGGATTCTTAATCCAGTTACCACGTGCTTCGCTGATATCATATAACACTAATTTTTTAATCAGAAGGTTGCGAGATACAATGTCAAACATCTTACAACAGCTAAATATATTATATCTTTGCAGTTACCCTTATCAACCAAACTTGTAATCTCATCAAAGAATGAAATCAGATTTGACTGACAAGACCTATTTTCCATAAAACCATGTTGACTGATGCTAATTATATTTCTGCCCTTTAATTCTTTATCAATTGAATCATATACCAGCTTTTCTGATTACTTTGCCGGGGACAGATGTTGGCTGGCCTAGATTCCCTGCTTCAGCTATGAAATCCAGGCACCAGGTTTGCTTTTCCTGCTGCAATTCCCTTCCTTTTCCAGGGAGCTGGGTGGGTGTGAGCTCTCATCTCACTCTGCGCATCCTGACCGGCCATTCCCAGCCTGTTTTCACTCTGCAAAGTGCACGGGAGCTGGGATTTGTGAAGTGAGGGTTTGTGGAAGGTTGTGAAGTCCCTTTCCCTGGGAGCAGGCACGTCCCTGGCATGCTCTGATCCTGCTGCAGCCTCTCCCGTGAGTTTGCAGCCATCAGAAGCCATCAGCTCTCTCCTGCTGCCTGACAGTGTCGGATTTTCTTATATCTCCTGATAAGAACTAACCTAGCATTTTACAACTGTATATCTGAAATTAGTAGCAGCTTAATCTCCCTCTGCTGGATCACTCAGAGGTGTAATTGTGCAGAAAAAAGGGTATTAAAATGCAAAACGCTCTCCTATACTTCTTCCTGTTAAATCCCTTCTTCCTTCTATTCTTTTTTTTTTTTCCTTTTACAAGAGGGCTTTTACTTTTTGCCGTCCCCCCATGTATGTGTCTGTGTGTCTTCATAAAGAGAATGAGCTGGGCACGCAGAGAGAATAATTTCTATTTCTACACAAATCTCAGAAATGAATACTTAAATTCAAGCAAAAAATACATTCTTACACCTTTAATTTCCTCTCTATGAAGTATAATGAAAAAGCCTGATTATTTTTAATTCTTCCCTTTAATAATTCAGCAGTGGAGTGATTTAAAGCTGGGGACGATAATTACCTTTTCACTTTCCTGGTAAATGGAGTTTTAATAGAAATGGAAGCTCAAATGCTGGAATTAATTCAAACAGGTCAGCATCAGGTCATCCATAGCATCTTCTGTATAAATCATTTATCTGAAAAATGGCCTGCTTCTCAATTTCCCAGGAATCCCTACCCAGAGGCTACGTTTAAACAGAAGACTCAATGTTTATATCTTGTAAAGCATGAAGGGGGGAAAAAATGTGCAATCCACATCATCTTGGAAGGATTCTTTTTTTTTTAATGCAAATGAAACTGCTGTTTGAAGGACAGGGAAGCAGGGGCTTGTCTAGATTAGGGAAATTCAGCTGTAGCTACAATGATGGTTGGCTGTGGAAGCTTTCACAGATCCCATTATCTGAGCAGTTTGTGCTGCTCAGTCTATTTATCTTCATGCTACACCTGCTACATCTGCTTTAGAGGTGAGGGATGGAGGTGAGCAGTGTCATCTCCAGCTGAGAGCAGACCCCCGAAATAGGAGGGTAGGCTCTAACTGCTGCCCTGCGAGCCAAGACGGTCTGTCAGGGAGAGAAGAAAATAAAGAAAAAGATCTTATCAGCCCCATCCGTGGAGGTGTGTTTTGTAAAAACAAGGGAAAAGAAAAAAACCAAGGCAGGTTTAGCCAAAGCTGCTCCTGCCCTGGGGAGGATGATGACACGACAGAGCTGATATACCAAGGATTTTCCTGGCACAGGGAGAAGGGGAAAGGCTCGCGATTCCCACACACTGCACTCTGACGGAGTCAACTCCAAACCATCCCTGTGGGGTCTGAAACTGCTGAAACACCTCCCCTGAGTATTCCCGGGGCTGCTTCCAGCTGGGATTGATGTCCCTGGGCAGGGAGTGAGCCCTGCACCTTGCTGAAGTGGCAGGGGCTGGGCCAGCAGCAGAGTTTGGCTGGAAGCAGGCAAAGCATCCGGGGGGTTAAATTTTTCATGAGAGCTAAACATAAACTGCCTCGTCTCTAATTAAGCACTGGGACATGGAACTTTAAAGCACTCCAGCTCTGATTCGCCACAAGTGTGTGGTAATGATTTCTTTTTAAATGTCAAGCAGTTTTGTTTCTATTTCCTTTCATAAATAATTGGTGCTGAGCCGGTGGCAACACCAGCATCCAGCTGGCAGCAGGAACCTCGTGATCCACTGCTTGCATCCAGCCAGGCATGGGGGCAGTTCCAGCCCATCCCAGGTGGGACAGAGGTTTTCCTGCTCCCTGTGCAGGGAAGCCACCACGATTTCCTCGAGGTTTCTCAATTCATTGTGTCAGGTGTTCTGTTGTCATTAAGATTAACCCAGCGCTCCGAGTGTGCTCGTGGCAGGGAAAGGTGGCTGCAGGGGTGGAGGATGGCAAAACAAACGCGTGATTTTCTGCAGCAATAAGGGGGAAATTTAATGCCTGAAGGCCAAGAGAACCCTAGCTGGGAGCCCACAGCTAAAAAAGTGCATGGCCAGCTGTGCTGTTGTAGCTGAGGGATCCAGGTGAGCTCTCCCCTTCCTGCTCAGGTCCAGCACATCCTGGAGCCATCCCTGTGTGTTTTCTCTGCCAGTTATTCTCCACACCAATATTTCTCTATCCATTACTGTTTACAGCCACGTATTATCCACCCTTGCCTGGGGAACTGAAGCAAATGATTGCATTGCTGGGATCCCCAGCCCTGTCGGTAAATACAAACACAGCTTCCAGCAATGAGCTGTCATCAATTCAAGGGGATCAAACTGATGGCTTTTTTTGGGGGGGATGCAGCTTAAAATGCTGCAGGACTGCTGCATGTCATGAAAATGTTTGTGGCAGGTCCGTATTTACTGTCAGGTGCCCTAATGAGAAGTTAAATAATATCCTTTTTGCTTTCCCTCCTTTCTGCTGTGTTGGCAGTGCTATAGGAGGGTGCAGTCAAAAAAAAAAAAAAGTGTTTCAGAAATGTATAAATTTGGGGAATCAGATCTCCTTGGAGAAAAGTGACCTGCTAAGGGACATCACTGCAGTGATGGAATTGATCTCCTGTCTGCCTTTCAAAGGAGTATTTCAGATTTCCCAGACCCATCCAGCCAAGGAAGGCAGATGTTTAAACCCTGATTTTGCTTGCCTCTTGCTGCATTCCATATTTAGCCCCAGAAATATCTGAAGTGGTCATGCTGCCTATCTCAAGAGGGAAGGAAGAAAATAAATCAGACAAAATAGAAGCTGGGTTGTTTGCTCCAGGCATGTAAAAGAAGCGTGTGTGTGGCCTTCTGCCTCAGCTGTGGGGCAGTGCCATGGCTGAGCTCTGCTCCTGGCTCCCATGTGTCACACAGCCCTTGGGGACAGCCAGCTTGCACTGCCCGAGGTCACTAAGACAGAGACCTGTGTCACAGGCATTTCACTCAGAGATGCACTGGATATAGATTTAAATAAAAGTATAAATATCTATATATCCACTAGCATGTGGAAGTCTCTGCATGCCCCGGTTTGTGGCTCCATCCCTCCCCAGGCACACGTGCCTGTCCCATCCCATCCCATCCAGCCCTTCCTGATGGGAGCGAGCTGCAGCAATGCCAGGGATGTTCCTCTGTGCCAGAGCCCTTCTCTGTGCTCTGGGCTCCATCCTCCCTGCCTCCCCGCTGGTGGCTTTGCTCTGGCCCCTTGCACAGCCAGCCTTTCCCCCCGTCCCTCTCAGGAATGATGTTTATGGAGTCTCACACGCAGCCACTCTCCTGCATTTTTCATGGAGCTGCTCTCTGGGGGCGGCGCAGGCTGCTAATCAAACAGCACCCGAGCAGAGATTGCTGCAGCTCCCTGCTCCAGCTGGTAATTACCCTCCTGTCCCTGCAGCAGGCCCCGACAGCTGCCACCCCCTCGGTCCCCAGCCACAGATTGAATTGACCCGGGGTCTGTTTGTGGGATCACACAGGCTCTGGATGGCCCCGCCTGTCTCTGAGCAAAGGGGAGCCCCAGCTGTGTGCAGCACGCAGGGATGTGCCTTTGCTGTGATGAACCAGTGCTGCAGAGACCTCACTCCTTGTGTTCCATCCTCCTCTTCCTCTGGTCACCCCACAGCCTGGGCTTCTTATTGCTGATCTCGGATAGAGGTGTCCTTGCTCTGTTCTGAGCACAAACTGCCACGGAGCATTCCCTGGCCTCTGTGCCAGGAGAGCTGCTCCCGGTTATAGGGTAGGAAAACAGCTGCTTGAACTCCTTCATTCCATGGGATAAGGAGCCTCTGGAATGCTGTGGGAGATCCCCGGGGCTGTGGAGCTTTGTGGTGTGAAGGAAGAGAGGAGCAGGCTGTGAGCCCTGAGAGAAACAAGAGCATTTGTTTTTCCCACCCCTTGCTAGAGAGTTGCCCTTCACTTCTCTACTTTATTTTTGTGATGAATTGAATTCTCTGGATGAGAAGAAATGAGTTCCGTGCTATGGAAAAGTGGTGAAATCTGAGAAATTGTATTCTTGGTTCTGTCCTTGCCTGAACAAGGCATGGACCTGCACACCATCAGGGCTCCTGGTCATATCCCATCTCCTCACCCCTCCCCTGAACTAAAACAGGCAGAGACAAAGAGAGGTAATTTATGAGCACTGAATAATTCAAGGGACTTCCATGCCCTGCTCCTTTTTTTGTTGTTGTCCCTTGGGAGAATCCACCCCCTGCCAGACACATGGGGCCTGGCAGAGGGGGAGCCTCTCCTGGGACACACAAACATTGCACATTTTCCTTTCATCCTTCCTTCCCCCTGGCCATCTCTCCTTCTGTGTAAACATTTGCCTTCTCAGCCAGCCCTTTCCATACTTTGTTTTCCCTGCCTTGCACACACACCTCAGCCTTCCTGTGCCATCCTCGAGCCTCCCTGAAGAGCACTCCATTTCAATAGGAGATGGGACCTGGGAATTTGGCTTTAATATTTCATAAGCTTCCTTCTAAAATGTAAAGCATATTTATGTTATTTGCATCAACCACCAAGAAAAATACTGCCTTCGATTTTGCAGGCAGATCCTAACCTGCTGCCCACTTTTCCAGGGCAGAGCATAAAAACCACAATTTATTCAAAGGAACCCCTTCTCCTATTTACATTTATATTGAATAATTTAAAACAACTTTCCCCACTTCCATAAATTCTTCCTTGTAGGATGGGAGAACCTGTCCATGTCTAAAGAACATGTTCCTAAGGAAACCTAACAGCACAGCACATGGAGAGGTCTGCAAACCTGATGGCATCTAAGGGATCATCATGCTGGGCCAAAAATCACCTGTCTCCTTGCAAATTCTCTCCCTGCCTCTTTTGCTGTGTCTGAAGATGGGCTAGAAAGAGATCAGCACCAGCTGATGGGGGAAACAAACCCACTTTCAGCAATTTTAACTCTGGGAAAAGCTGGCAGGACTCTGCCTGAGGAGTGTTGGAGCTGAGCTCGTCCCAGCAGCATCCAGGGAGGCAGCTCATCAGTGGTGCCAATCTGGGATAATCAGGGAGTTCATTTAAACCCACTGAACACCACTTCCCAACTTTCATTTCCTCTCTCCTTGGGCATGCTTAGGCTCTTTGTCTCTTATCTCTTTCTAATCATTGATATTTTCATCACTTTCCCTTCCTCAGGGTTTATTTGGCAGCGTTTTCTGAAGTTTTTTTTTGCTGGATCCAGAGTCAGTGTTGTTATTCTACACTGGTGTCCAGGTGCATTGGCCATCACTTAGGCATGACAGCAGGGAACTGAGCCAAAAATGAATCAAGCTCTCACACCCCAATGGATGGGTGAACATCCCTTGGAAGCCTGAACAGGAACAACCAGAGAGGAACATCTCCAGTGAATCTCAGTATAGCAGTGAACCCAGATGAATTACCAACATGGAGAGTGGAAGTTTAAATAATGTTTGATTTCCTAATTTCCAAACTGCCTCTATCACACTCAAGGCTCCAAGTTCTTTCCCAGCACAGAGAATGACTCAAATCTTACCATGTGCCTGGGACAGCTGATTTTTTTTTCCCCCCACCCTATTTTAACAGATTGTTATTCTTATTTCTTTAATCTATGCCAATCTCAGCCTCTCTGTGGAGCAGTAACTGGATCTTCTGTGGCTGGAAAAACCTCCTGATGTGAGTGGTGGTTGTTAATTTGGCCAGGGGAAGCCAAAGGAGGGGAGGAGGGATGCTTGGTGGTAACTCAGCCATGCACCATCCACAGCTCCTCTGTGGCAGGAACCTGCACGTTTTAGGCACATATTATGTGTTCCACACATTCCATAATCCAAACAAACCGCGGGGAATGCCGTCCTCAAATTGCTGTGAATTAGGAGCCATTCAAACGCAGCCCAAAGCACTCGTGAACTATTTGGGTAAATACTCCTTTAATCTGGTGCTGACTCCATTAGAAACACAAGAACCTAATTTCTGCTTGCAGTAAAACCAGAGCAAGATGTTGGCAAATCAAAGCTGACGGAGTAACAGAAGTGCTCGTGTTTTAATTGAATGTGGAATAAATCCACCTGCATATAATACCTCCCCAGAACATTTCCCCTCAAAGATAGCTTCCTTTTCCTTTTTTTTTCAGCCATTACTAGAATTTCAAGGTTAGAGATTAATTATAATGGTAATATTGCCATTTATTTTACTGCCAGCTGTAGTGGGAGAATAAATCTAGCTTAGAAATAAATTGTGAGCACTGTGTCCACACTTAAAAGCTTGTGATACTGCCTCTGTGTTAATGAAATATTATTGACTGATTCTATTGAATTTGGCAAAAACCCCTCCCTTGCTGCTTCTACTGCACCCAGGCACAAATCTTGGAAAAACAAGATCTTGTTTAAACAAGAGTTCAGCTCCTGGCATCTATCAGAGTGGAGCATCAGGAAAGAAAATGAACACCTCTTCCTTCCTTTACCTTAATCCAAAAAGTTTCCATTCTTCCTTTTTTTGGCCTTCTTGATTTCTCTGAAGTCCAACTACTGCTGCAGGTACCTCCTGGCTGTGTTTTATGTTTAAGGGCACAGATACCCATTTAATTAACTCCGTAACTGTGTGCTTACTGCTGGCCTTGGGATTGCACAGTTAGCAGCAGAGATAGATTAAGGCAGTAATTTTGTGGCTATTTCTGTCTTTCCCCACTGCTGGCCTCTTAGGGACAGATTTAGATGTCCTTTAGGAAGCTTAAAATTAGGGAAAACCTTTTTTTTTTTTTTTTTTGGATCAAGGAGAGATCCATCACCAGTTCTCCTGATGGAGGTGCAGAGGCTGGAAGGTGCCTGGTGCTCCCACAGGGGACAGGGATGGAGGGATATGATCAGAGAAAGCCAGGAGAAAAGTCCCCAGGCACACCCAGGCCTAGGGAAAGGAAAAAAACCTCATTATTCCCTGCCTTAGCACCTCTTTTGCTTCTTGCAGGATCCCTGCTTGCATAATTCCCTGCTCACAACAGCCTAGATGGAATTATCTTCATCTGAAACCATTCTCAGAACTAGAAAGAAACGTTTCCCATGAGCTGGTGGCATTTGGAACTGGGGTCTACAGGCAAGCTCAGCCTTTCTGCAGTGAACAAATCCCACACAGAAGGGCTGCAGAGCATGAAACTCTTGGCTTTATTCACTCAGACTGCTGATATGTGATGCCCACAGAACAAATTGCCTGTTAGTTGGGTAAACTGTGCTGGGAAATGACAACTTCTCCCCTTCCAGCTCTCCTGGTCCACCTCAACTGGTGCACCAGGACCTTGCTTGAAGTTTGAGTGGTGTCAGGACTTAAAATATAAGGTCACATGTAGGGGCAAAATAAAAAACTGGGATCACTTGGCAAACACTGCTCTTTGGATGAACCTGGAGTGAACCCAGGATGAGATTTAAGGCTGAGACCCAATGGTGGTTTCCACTGGCTCTTCACTCTCTCTTCACTTGTGAGAACATCTGGGATCCATATGGCACCAACAGCACTTGCCACAGCGTGGAAATTCTGTTTTCCACAAATTTCTGTTTGTGGAAATGTGCTGGAAATTCTGTTTCAGGAACCAACACAAAATCTTCTTTCTGGATACTCTTCACAAAGACCCAAACTGTGAAATCCTTCAAGCACCAAAGAGGGGCCCATTAGAGTGCTTGTGTTTGAGCATTTGAAGTGATTATTCATGTTCACCCAGCTCCAAACAGCTACCAAACACCATGTGTTTTTCCTCAGTGTTAATAAAATCCTAAATGATTCTTCATTAAGAAGCCCATTAAGATGACTGCAGTTTTCTCGAAGCTCATTAGAGGATATTCTCACCACTAAATTATCACACTGGAGTTTTATGGGAGGCTGAGGAAAGATGCCCTATTGTGATTAATTCATGATAGATTTTCTTCTCCTCTGCTTGCAGTCTGCTCCCCAGGCTCAGCTTTGCTGGTTTCCCAACTTTGGGAGGATGAAGATGACCCTCAGCTTGGCTTTGTGGAGAAACAGCCCAGAGTTGAGCTGCCATCCCTGTACGTGGAACTTTCCTTCATCTCATGGCCTGTCCTCTGCACAGACAGTTCCTGCCAGTCTGAGCTAGGATTAGGATCAAGGGCAGCCCTTGCAAGGCAAAAATCTGAGGACAAAGTGATGAAAACAAGAGCAGAAAACAGACCCATTAAGCCCACGCTGGATGAGTGTTCTCCTCACTCCAGGTTCTCCTGAAGCCAGTGGGAAGCTCCAGGAGCTGGGGATCACTCAAGTGTGGGAACAGAGGCTGCTGTGACAAACCAGAGCTGCTCGGATCTCCCACTGAGTATTAAAATCTCATTTTATGCTACATTATACACTTGGCCTTTTGAACAAGCTGTGGCCATAAATGGTGTTTGCATCCTGGAGCCAAATCTGGGGAAAGAACAAGAGATAATCCGTCTGGCTGGGGAGGACGGAGTGGGAAGGGCCAGCACTGCACAATTATTTATGTCCACTCAGAGACACAGGGAAATGAAATGCATTAAGAGGGTTGCCAGGCCCTCCTCAGAATGGGGCTTTAAATGATATTGATGTGGTGCTAATGGGTGCACAGTTTGTCTTCTCTGTATTACATCTCAGAGCTTGGAGCTGGCACTTGGAGAGCCAGCTTAGGCATAGTTGGTCTCTTTAGGAGGATTTATTTCTGGGGATTTGGAGTCTCAAAGAGCTGCAGAACCCATTTGACCCAACAAGAGGATCAGGGAGGTGGCAGGGGTACCCAACCACAGTGCCACTGCTTTCACTCACACCTCATTCACCAGCCAAGGGTCAGGAATCCTTAAATCGGGATTTTTTTCCCTGAATAAGACATGAAGAATGAATCTGAATAATATCCCTGTCTGAGGATGACCCTTGGCAAGGGGCTTTGAGGCTGGCAGGGTGTCCCACGCTGCCCCAGATTGTCACACAGTGCCCCAGCAAAGCTTAAAATCCCCAGGCTTTTGAGGCAGACCTCCTTTAAGAAGCCACATTTTTCAAGCGACAGAGGAAACTTTGTCCACTCCTCCAGCCTGTGTGGCTGCCTTGGAAATCTCTCCCACCTACAGATAAAAACTCTTCATCTGTGGCCTATTCCTTTCAGCCTTAATCTCCTCCAGAATCAGCTATTAAATCAAGAGTGTGTGATTATCTTTGGAGGAAAAGGTACAGGGTACGGGGTTGGAAGGCAGGAGCTGTTTATTCATTCCTCCTGCAGCTCCAGCAGGAACGCTGATCCTGGCATGGAATTAAGGGAGGAAGGGCAGAGCTGCGATTTGTTGGCTTGATCTGACAGCCAATTTTCAGATCTGGATCAGAAAGTTATAAAGGAAGTTTTAAAAGTGCCTGCATTTGGGTTTAGCTCTGTGGAGGAGAGTGTTATTTTTCACTTTGCTTTCAGAGAAGAGTTTTTAATGTGTCAGGGCAGTTTTTAAGGATTCCGTTCATTGTGGCACCTACTAAAGCCAGCTGAGAGCAGAGACAAGTGCTGTGCAAACACAGTCCTTCCCCAGAGGGCTCAGAGATTCTGATTAATTATTAAGAATAACTGAGGAAATCATAGAATCCCAGGACAAAAACCTGGCCTTGAACACTCCCAGGGATGAGGCAGCCACAGCTTCTCTGGGTAACCTGTGCCAGGGCCTCACCTCCCTCCCGGGGAAGGATTTCTTCCCAACATCTGATGTAAATCTCTCCTCTTTTGGTGTAAAACTGCTCCCCCTTGTCCTATCGCCGTCTGCCTGAGTGAGAAGTCGCTCTCCATCTCTTTTGTATTAACCAGTGAGTAATGAATCACAGCAATGGATGTGTGGAGTGCTATTATTTTCTAATTCACTTCCTTCTGGTGCAAACCCACCCCTGAGCTCAGCAGAGTGAAGCAGCTGAAGTGTCAGAGGAGTTGTCAAGCCCTGCCAGTGAAGTGGGTAAAGGAATGCACCCCACTTGTGCCTGGGGGAGTTTCCAGCCTCTGTTTCTTCAGGGAAAACTTTCTCCAGGTGTCCTGGGCAAAACACAGCCAGGACTCTTCGATGGCAACTCAGAAATGCAGGCAGGAGCCAGCCAGGCCATCTGGGCTGTGCTGAGTGTGGGGTGTTTTTCCCCAGTCTCTCTCTCCCTACCATCAGAGATAATTATTTCTCTGGCTCCAAAGTGAACATCCCTGATAGGAGCTTTTCCTCTGATCACGAGGCAGCTGCAAAATTGCTTTCAAATTGTTGCACAATTGGGTTTTGCTCATGAACTCCTTGGTTCAGTAAGACATGGGGAAAACATTTGGGAAGGAGGGAGCAGAGAGGAGGCCGAGGGGTTGGGGCTGGGGAGAATGAAGGCGAAGGCTGGGGTGGAATATCCTATTTGCAGCAGAAGCCTAGGGGTCACAGCAGAAGGGATGGGGCCTTTGGCCTTGCAGAATGAGAAGCAGGGCCTGGCACGTGGATGTGAGGCTCTACAGGAAGGCCAACCCTTTCACATTTATGGTTAAAATCAGACTTTTTGGGGGGGGCACACCCAGCCTGGTGTCTTTTGTCCAGCAGTGAGAGCCAAAGAGGAATCACAGCCACTGTGCAAGTGTGGAACGGAGTAAGAAATGAAACCCTCCAGGTGAAATTGTGTCCTCTGAGAAGTGAAAAGTAATTTTTCTACTGACTGCATCTGACCACAGCTCTACTCTCCCCCAGCAGCTGCCAGGCCTTGGTTAACTCTGCTGACAAGGTATCTCCGTGCAGTGCAATAAAAATAAAATACTCTCTCATCCAGCTTTCCTGATAGCAGTGACTTTGTTTAAGCAACTTTATAATGAACCCTAGCTCTCCTCCCAATAGATGCCTTTGCTATAATATCCTAGAGTAACAATGGACTAAAATAAATCAGCTTTTACAAACTCATAAACACAAAGAAGGGAATGTAAACCAATTTCTGATCTAGTTGAGGTGCACTGAGATTTCACAGAGTGGCATGAAGCTTGAGTGGATTCTGAAATTGCTCTTGAGCCTGAGAATTCGAGTCTCCTTTCTCTCCTCTGCCAGCAGACATGTTGCTCTTAACCCCTTGAAGGCTGGCCTTGAATTCACCTTTTTTTCCTTTTTTTTGGTGTCTCTACCTGTCTACAATTCATTTGTATATTTTGTCTTGAGTTGTGGAGAATTCAAGGTGCAGACACTGCTGTGAAATGCCTCACCCACCATGGGTGTGAGCCACCTGGGACACCCAGGGCTGGGGACACAGCTGGGGACACAGCCAGAGCAACACTGCAGGTGGCACTAGAGTTTGGGGGAAAACCGTTGGAAAATCGGAATTATTGAAAAAAAATCGGAATTCTCACAAAAACTGGTGGCACTGCCCGGAAAATACTGCAGGTTCCCCAGCCCTGCTGGGAAAAGGAGACCCATCCTCACCATGCTGCCTTCAACAAATGCCCATCCACTGTGTAATTAACCCAGTTAGCAGAGACACTGATGCACGCTAACTCCATGAAACCAGCTTATTATCTGTACTGCTAATTAGCCATGGGAAAACAGGCACGGGGTTTATGAACATCCATTTGAGAAGGGGGAGGAGGAAAGGCAAACCTGTTGAAATGGATTTTTTAACCCTGTTATTCCTTTGCTTTTTAAAGAGGGGTGAAAGAGGAGCAAATTAAAAGGAGGGATTGCTTTGGCAGGCTGGGGCAGGGGACAGCGTGGAGGGGGACAGTGGGGTTGGGAGATGAGGGTGAAAAGCTGTGGGGAAATGGGTTTTACCATCAATTCCTGTGCACCTTTGGGCCAGGGTGACCTCTCTGCCTGCCTGGCCCTGTTAATCAGTTGTGAGATCTATTGAGATTGTTGCCTGGCCTGGCTGGAGTGGGGCTGGAAACAGCCCTGAGCAAGGACTGGGGATAACAGAGCAGCGCTGCAGCATCAGGAATGTGCACCCAGCACCAGGCAGAGCTGTCACTCTCACAGCAAGCTCGTTCTGGAGTTCACTGCTGCATTTGGTATTCGGAGAAGAGCCCAATTCGCTGATTGTGCTGATGGGATGTGAAAGGCAGGATGGAGTTTTATTGCAGAGCAGTTGACCTTGCTCCAGAGATATTACTGATACACAGCTGCTATTCAGCGTGGCAAAACACTGTAGTCATTATGTGAATCTGGCTGCTAAGGGAAGCAATTAGGCTTCAGAGCTTTAGGATTTGCTTTTAAAAAATAAAATAAAATTCAGGCATGTTCAGGTGGGAGGCAGTTCCGTCTCTGTGTCAGGTGGTGGGATTGCTCTGGAGGGACACAGAGGTGCCTTGTGCTCTCATTGAGGGTCCAAGCAAGGACCCTTCCCCATTTTAAAATCAGTTGAAGGCAGGTGAGAGTGTGGTTCTGCAGCTGCTCAGTGGGATTAGTGAGGCTTTTCTCAAAGGCTGTGACATATCACAGAATCCCTGAGGTTGGAAAAGACCTCCAGCACCACTGAGTCCAAGCTGTGACTGATCCCCACTGGGGGCCACATCCCCTAATTCCTTAAACACCTCCAGGGACTGGGACTCCAAACCCCTTTGGGCAGCCTTTCCATGAAGAAATTCCTCCTGATGTCCAACCTGAACCTCCCCTGGCGCAGCTTGAGGCCATTTCCTCCCACTGAGGCCACAGGATGTATGGAACACAGGATGGCCCAGGCGAGGGAGGGAGGCAGGGAAGGTTTCTGTGCTTGCTGCTGAGCCGTAATTGCACTCAGAGCCTGTGTCAGCGATTACACTTGTTCCACTTGTACAGCACAGGGCTGCTGCCTTGTTTAACAATGCACAGCTCATTGTTCTCGCTGCAGCCCTCAACGCCACCAAATTGATATTGCTTTTCCACGGGCAGGCAGATAAGGCACGTGCTCAGCACACTGTGAGAGCCACGATAGCATCGCCACGCGCGGGGGAAATGAAAAACCTCCACGTGGCCACACAACCCCTCTTCCTGCCTCAACAAAATGCCTCTTCCTGCCTCGGCAGCACAGGGATTCCCAGCTCCAATTGCAAAGAGGAGGGATGTGCCACGCTGGGGCTGTGGAGGAGGGAGGAAATCCTTCTGGACGGGATGGGAGATGAGGAAGAACGCTGGAAATACAATTGCATCGCTCGCTGGGGAGGATGAAGTCACAGCTGAGGTTATCCTCAGTGTGTGTAAAAATACACCTCAGTGAGGTCTAAATTTAGGCTGGGCCTTTAAAACAACTGATGGTTTTAATGCCCTTCCCGTGCCAAAATACACTGCCTTCAGCTGGAACACAGGGAAGGGTTGTTTCTATGGCAGAGGGTGGGAATCTGTCCTGAATCTGTCCCAAATCTCCCCCGTGTTGCATTTGGGAATGAGGGGAGATTAAGAAGCAGGAGAGAACTGGAAGGAGAATGGTGAGCATGAGATTGCCTCTGACAGGCAGTCACAGTGGCAATTTTTTCCCCGAGATGCATTTTTGTCCTTCACTGAAAAGTGCTCATTTGTTGTAGCAGAACTATTCAAGATTTGGAAGCATTCACAAGGAATTTTCTGGGTTGGAAAAACATGGTTTGAAATTATCAAGACACCCCAATCTCATGCAATCAGGACACAAAGTCTGGGAAAGTTTGAGTCGAAATTTACCCTTTCACTTGAAGTTTAAACTTGAATGCTTTAAAATACCCTAAAGCTGAAAATCAAAATGGAACAATCTAAAGTTATTGGAGGAATGACCCAATCTAAACTGTATTTCTACTGGTCATCTGGGGAAAATTGGCAACACATCGACTTTTTGCTTCAATTTGAGATAGATTCCTGTCAGTCAGAAAAAAATATTTTCTGCCCCATGCTTTTTCCTCTCTCTGTTTGGTGCAACGTGAGGATGCTGAGGGATGTCTGCAGGACCTGGGTGTGCGGGGCCCTGTGATCTCTGCACCCAGAACCCCTCAGGGGAGTCTGTCCCTGTGCCGGGCTGGGCAGCAGCTCTGGTGCTGGGCACTGCTCACCCCAAAGGGAAGAAATGATCATTTATTTTCTCTTGTCTCATCCCCAGAGAATATGAGTTTTCTCCTCTTTTGAATTAAATTTAGCTGGGTATTTTTGCACCTCAAGCTTTCCCCCAGCCTGGAGGAGCTCTGAGAGGGCAGTGGGAAGGGGAATCTCCAGCACGGGAATGTGGGATGCTGTCCTGGCTGGATGCAGGCAGAGTGTCAAGGCTTTCCTCTCCTCAACCCAAGCCACTTGGAGAAGACAAGCAGTTTTCCAGAGCTTCTGCTTTATGCCAGTAACGACCCTCCGGAGAGTTCCCATTTCCATAGATTTACTGGCTTAATGCTTTGTTAGAATGATAAAAGCCAGTTAATTATCCCTTATGAGATTCTGCCTCCCCACCTGCCTTCCTCGGCCCCCCCAGCCCAGCCTCCCCACGGCCGTGTATTTATCTTTTGTTCATCCATTTGATTTGGAGGCGAATAAATTGGGAAAGCTGGAGTGATTCATGTACTGTGGATTGCATATTGATCTGGCACGCTCTCCTCCTTAAAGCCCCCATTAGTCACGGCAATCAATGGCTCCTTCTGGATGGGAATCCGTGCTTGGGGAGCCAGGACGGGAGGTTCTCTGCACTCCACAGCCCCTGCCCAGCCCCTTTTATTATTCTTTTTCTTGTTGTTCTTGCCAGAAATTCAGATGCTTAAAAGTTCGCAGAGGCAGGATGGCTCTGCTGCACTCCCAGCCCCTAAGACCCTTCCCAAAGCGGTTTCTGAGCACTTCCAGGAGCTGATGGTGATTGTTTCTCTGCCACTGAACTCTTCCTGATGGCTATCAAAAGCCAGGAGGTGAGGGAACATGTTGTTTTGCAGCCTGCTGGAGAAACATTTCCTCCTACGTGCAACAAACACAGAGTTTTCCATCAAGAACAGGGTGCTCTTGAAACAGCAGTGCTCCACACGAGCCTGGCATTAGCTGATCTTCCAGCAGAGCTCATAAAACACTTTACTGGGGCACAGCAGCATCATCTTGCTCAGCATCAGACACAGCCAACACCTCCACAGCTAAATGGGGCTGTTTAAACAGCCACCAGAGAGCCATCAGCACCACTAAATCCACTGTCTCAGCCTCCTGACTCCCTGCTTGTTTCCTTTTCTTGCTCACTTTCACATGGGACTGGGAAATTCCATGCAGGAATGTGGATCCACGGAGCATTTTCCCACCCCTTAGTGCAGGGAAGCAGTTTTAAGGCTGCTGCTGAGGTGACACAGACACCCCAAAATGCCTCAGGTCAGTGGTTTCCAACCTGCACTTTGAAGAATTTTGGGGCTCAGCAGATTAAGGAGCTGCAAGAAGGAACTAAGAAAAGCCAAGTTGTTGTCAGTGGGCTTAACGAAGATCTTCAGGGGTCAGGGACACTGTTCCTCCAGGAGAAACTGAAAGGGATCAGAAATAAAGAAAGGGACAGAAAGCTCGGTGCATGACTGGGGCTAAGGGCTGGAACATGAGGATAAGGCAGGAGGGCCTTTTGGGCTGTTTGATTTTAAGGGTTTTTATCTTTCTCCCAGGCTCGGTTCTCCTCAAGAGATTTTGTGTGCTGTGTCAGAAACCCTTCTGAGCCAGGCAACACAGCTCTGAGCTGGGAACTGAGCTCCTGGAAACAGCTGGGAGAGCATTCCTGCTGTCCTGGGACAACAGGAATCCCTGAGAGAGGGAGCAGATGTCCCTCAGGCTCCTCCAGCCATCCCATGGCTATTCCAGAAGCAGGAGCAGTTCACTCCAGGCTCAAAGCCACGCTGCTGCCCACACTAACAAAGCAAAATCAATTGATTTGCTTTGGGAATCCTTCCTCTGCTGGTTTAATTGAGCCATGAATCATTCTGTCTGTCCAGGATTGGTCCCAGCCTGTCTCTGCGGGGAACAACTCCCCTGGGAGCAGCCAGGAGTGTTTGCTGTGCCTCACCAGCTGGGTCTGGCCAAAGATCTCCACTTTCCCAAACCCAAACCCACCTGGGGCCGCTGGGGCCTGGCTCTGTCCTTTCCACAGGGTTCTGTCCTTCCCACAGGGTTCTGTCCTTCCCACAGGGTTCTGTCCTTTCCACAGGGTTCTCTTCTCTGTGGTGCTGCATCTGCAGCAGAAGAGGAGAGGAGCAGGGGGAGCCTGGTGCTGCCAGGCTGAGCAAAGCCTCCAGCACCCTGGGGTGTTGCTAACAGGTTCTGCCTGCCCAGCTCGGGGCTCCTGACAGGCAGCAGCTTCCCCGGGTGTCAAACATTCATGGCTTCCCAGCTTTGCCTCTGGATTTTGGGTGTCTGAGGTGTCAGCCCGCGGCAGGACAATTGCTGCCCCACTCCACCCTCCTGAAGAGCCCCTGGGAATGGATCACCCAATGGATGGCAGTGATGAAGGGGACTCAATCCAGGCTGTGTCACACACGGCAGGGGCACAGGACTCTGCTGGGGTGTGCCATCCACCCGCTCTGAGGAAGAGGAGTGCAGATGTTCTGATTACTGATTCTGATTACCCAGTATCTGATTCCTCCTGTTAAAACCCAGATCCACCGTCCAAATCCTGCACCATTTTCCTCTGCTCCCCCAATTTTGGATGCCTCTCCCAGTCCCCATCTGCACCCTCACCTGATGCATCTCTGCAGACATTTGGCTGTCTGCTCTCCCCAGCAGTGGCTGCTGTTCAGGGCAGCTGATCAGTGGCAATGTTGTATAAAGTCTCAGCTGCCTTTCCCCCCCCGCCCCCCATTCCTTCCTTTATATATGATTCACAATTTTGTCTTTCAGGAAAGCTCACGTCAGTGAAATATGTCTCCTCTGTGAAATTTCGCCAAGCTGAGGGGTTTTCCCCACTGAAAATATCTGAAACTGCAAGTGTTAGAGGTTTTGGTACAAATCTGCCTTCATGAGACTCACCACTTGGAACGGATTCAAGATTTCCTTCATGGCCACATGATCTTTCACACAGGCTAGATTTGAAAACAAACTCGTTTGCTCTGCCAAAAAGGGAGGAATCCTCTCATGGAAACAGGATGAGTTCCAATTCAGCAATGATCCACGTAAACACAAAAATATAGGGTGCCATCTCTCATAAATCCTGGGCATTAAAAGATCAGCGAACAGAAAATGGCATGATTGCTTTGAAACATCATTTGCACCGCTGGATGGAAAAACACAGACACGGGAAATAAAAACAGCAGGACACCAATGTTAATTACTGGAGAAACAGTCCTTCCCTAAATTCTGTGTGTGCCTCCTGTGTCTCTGCCTCTCACTCAGTCTCTTCTGGCTGAAGGACTCCAGCTCAGGGTTTGGGGAAGAGGAGACACAACCCAAGCTGCAGCTTCAGACCTTTTTCTAGCCCCATCCTGCTTGTGAGCATCCCCAGGCTCATGTTCTGCCTCTGGGGTGCTGAGGATCCCCCTCCCAGCTCACCACTGGGCCCATTGAGGAGAACATGCCCCCATACCCAGGAGATGGGTGTGAAATGAAACTCTGCGAGTTTCTCCAGCCTCAGCAGCTTTTTTTTGCAGAAGAGGTTTGAGGAGGGAGCGTGGAGGGGCAGGTGAAGCAGTCTGTGAGGTGATGCTGTGCACCAGTGCTCACCCCCAAGCCCCTGCAGGCTGGAGAGCCTTCCCTCAGCCAGGGCAATGTCCCTGCTCTCCCCTTCCTTTCCTGCTCAGGGAGCAGCACTGACTTTTCCCCGTCCCCATCTCCCCCAGCCCCACTCGGAGCATCCAAGTTCTCTCCAGAACCCGGCCCATAAACACTTTTATAGCTGCAGACAGACTCTGAGACACTCTGTGGCCTGATGGTTCCACCCATGTGCTTCTCTAGGAGTCATCTCATTAATATTGTGAGTGCTTGGAGCCACAGATAGATCCTGGTGTTGGAAACCCACGTGTGCATTCCACACCACGGAGCCCTTTTCACTCAGGTCGTTCCTGTGGCACAAAGCTCCCACCTGGCTCAGGGATCACCATCACCTGGAAAATTCCTTAGGAACAAGGCCTGATGCTTTAATTTGTGGATGAAGCTTTTCCTCCCCTGTTTTACCCTATACACATTTTATTACAGTGCAAATGAAAGTGTCTGTTCATTCCCCACTTGGCTGTCGTGTGGTGGAATTGTTGGAAGGGGAGAGAACAGAAAAATTCTGCTTGAAAAGGAAGGGAAGGAGAGAAGGAGGAAAGAAAGGAAGGGAGAAAGGGAGAAAGGGAGGGAGGGAGGGAGGGAGGGAGGGAGGAAGGGAGGAAGGGAGGGAGGAAGGAAGGAAGGAAGGAAGGAAGGAAGGAAGGAAGGAAGGCCAGCTTTGGTCCCACATGCACGTACTTGCTCTCCATGAACACCTTTCCTTTTTCCATGGTCTCATTTACCAACCTACTTAACCTTCTCTGGTGAAAATAGCTTGGAAGAGATGAGAGCAGAGGGACAAAGAAATAAGGTTACACTTTTACCAGCCTGTTAATATTTATGAGGGCTATGAACCAGATTAATCTCCATGCACCGTTTCACCTGCAATGTTTCCCTTCCATATTTATGTGAGGGGGAAATAAACAAACAAACAAACGGAAATCCAAATATCTACCTGCTTTCAAGCAGTGTGTGAGCCACCTGTCTTTCAAACAGGATAAAAGAGTTTTCCTCTGCATCTTTTTGGGCAGTGGGATAATTTTCCAAATTTCAGGCCAAGGGGTGAGGTCAGTGCTCTGTAGGAGTTCAGGATTTGCCTGGGGTTTGGGATGCAGGGAGTGATGCTGTGCAGGTGTGTGGGATGGCCAGGAATGGGTGGGAAAGGGGCACAGAAATGCCAAACCCAGGGCTGGGGCTGGAGCCAGTGCACACACAGGCCCTGCACTGCACTGTTCACTCACCTGCACTGCTGCAGCCTAAATCCCAGGTGGCTCCAGGTCTGCTCTTCACAAACCCAACTGCTGCTGTTTGGGTACTCCCAATCCCCCAGGGAAACATCTCTGCCTTGCCTCCAGGAGAAACACAGTCAGTCTGTTTATGAAACTAGTTATGGGGATGAATTAACATTTAAAACCCTGCACAGTTTGCATTTCCATTTATAAATTCTCCTGTTAGGATTATTTGATAATGCAAATTCTCATCTACTGTCTTAATAGACCCTTCAGTGTTGGGGTGGGTTTGGATTTCAATTGCTTTTATTTCCTCCTCCTAGTAATAGGATCTGCCTCACGTATGACAGATTTGTCAGCGAAATTTTTAACAAATAATATTAAATGAACTTTAAATGCCATTTGTATCATCAGTTTTTAATTTGAAAAGTGTCATCCTATTGCATTGGGGGAATATGTAAATGAACAGTTCACCTACTAAATTTTATGGCAGCCCAACGTGTCTGGAATACTTTCTGCTGATATTTCTGTTTATTTAATCCTTGCAGTATAAGGGAAAGATTAGCTCTGCCTATTTTGTATATTTATTTTATAATGACTTGGGTTTTTTTCATTAATGAAATGATTTAGAGTGATGCAAAACAAGGTACAAATTATATTGGAAGTTGACTATGAAATAAACAATTCTGGGGGGAAAATCCACCCGGATTAAGGAAAAAGAAGGATAGTCCTGTGCCACTGCATGTGATGAAAATATTTAAACCCCTGTGTTCACCTGGATTTACAATCAGATACTATAGAAAAGGGAAATGTTTCACCTGAAGTGGAAGAAGGAGCTAATTTGGGCACTCAGTCTCTGCTCTGCTGCAGAGCTTTAAAGCCTGGCCAGCCACTGCTCCTCCTTGAGAAAGAGAAATTCTCACATGGTCAATGCTTAACTCACTTTTTATAAGTGTTTGAGGACGTCAAAATGATGTTGTAGAGATTAAAACCGCTTTTTGGTGGAAAACCACATTTTTTGCTTGGAATTAGGAGAAAGGGGATGGGAAGGAAGGTCCTTTCAGGTGACAGGAATGGCACAGGAAGGTCCTTTCAGATGACAGGAATGGCACGGGATTTAACAGAGCTCTGAAGGCAGAGGTGAGGAGAGGATGGAAGACTTTCTGCGGTCTGGAAAGCGGGTGTAGTTTGGTGCTGCTGCAGCAGGACAGATAACTCCCTCTGGATCATTTCCTGCACCATTTCACCTGGAAGGCAGGATGGGCAGGGGCGGCTCTGGGGGTGCCTGGGCAGGGCTCAGACCTCCTGTTAGTGCTGGGCTTGGGGGCTGTGGCTGGGCCAGTGTTTGTGGTGAAGGACAACAAAACACTCTCCTGCAAAACCCCCTTTGCTGCTCTGCTGCTCCTTCACCAGATCTTGGTTTCCTCCTCTCCCACTGATGCCTCCTGAGCCCATAAATTCCTCATCATTGCCCTGAGGTACTGCCCACTGCCACCCTGGGAAGTTTTCAGGACCAAACTGGACCAAGTCTTAAAATCCCAGGATGGTTTGGCTTGGGAGGGACCCTAAATTCCCCCTTCCCCCTCCCTGCCAGGGGCAAGGACCCCTCCCACTGTCCCAGCTTGCTCCAGCCTGGCCCTGGACACCCCCAGGGATGGGACAGCCACAGCTGCTCTGTGCCAGGGCCTCAGCACCCTCACAGGGGAGAATTTATTCTGGATATCCAACCTAAATTCTTCCTCCTGGGTGACCTCCTCTGACCTCACAAAGCTTTCAGCAGAAGGTTGGGTAGAGTGGCCCTGGAACACATGTACTCCCCGTGGCTGAAGATTGTTGAGAAGAGCCACACCAAGGCTGCTGCACGAAACCCCATTTCTGGCTCAGTGTTTATTTTCTGCTGTTGTTTATCTCAGAAGAACCGGAGGGTTTGTTTGAGCAGAAACACACACGGGTGGGATGGATTACACTTGTCTGTGGTGTTTTCCCGCCCCAGCTCTGCTTTCTGATGGGGGTGGCATTCCCAGGAGGGGAATTTGGCTCCTGCAGGCAGCTTTTGATGTGCTGTGCTGGGAAGAGGAGGAGGAGGAGGAGGAGGATGGAGCCCAGGCAGCCTCCTGTGACGGAGGGAAGCTCGGGCTCTGCTCTGCTGAGCTCATTCATTCCGAGCCAACACGGGGCTCTGGGAGTGACACTGATATTAAGTAAGCAAAGTGCTCTGCTTAATCACAGCCTGGGTGTGCTCCTGAGAGAGATGGAGCCAGCAGAATTCCCCCTCACACTCAGTAGGGAGCATCCAGAGCAAGATGACTCCGTCAGGATCCTGGTCACGGCTTGTCTGAAGAGGACAGGGAGAGGACTTGCTCTGAGAACTGCTCTAAAATGTAGGTAGATTTTGAAGAGAACACCTCTTGTTAACGGATAACAGCCTCTCCCAGCCCCTTGTCCCTGAGTGACTCAGCTGAGGCCTCTGTGGTACCTGCTGTCACCTCTCAAGAGGAATTGCCACTGCAAGAGCACTCCGGGAGAAAATAATAGAGATTATTTATCCAGAGAGATGCCCCTCTCTCGCATATCGGGCAGAAGGGTGCTCAGATGAGTTCTCTGGGTTTCAGCCAGAAGCTCTGGTCAAAACACTGCCCGTGGCACAGTGTCTGGTGTCAGAATTGCTGGGCAAGTGGCAGGGCCAGCTCAGCAAGGCTGCATTTCAGTGCTCTCTTCATCTCTCACCTCTCCAGAACTGGTGGCATCCCCGAGAGATGCAGGAGAGAGACAATTCCCTCCCTCCCTTGGCCCTCCCCTCCTCTCCCTGCTCAATTCCACCTGCTTTTCTTTGTCTCTCCTTCCCTCCAAACCTCCCTGGTGCTTTGTCTTTAAGCCGCCGTGGTGGCAGCAGTTGGGTTGTGGGAGCCTTCAATTTCCCATTCAGTTCATCATCAGCAGTAATTTTCTGCACTTCCATAATTAGGGGAATTTTAAGCGAACTACCCTGTGGATGATTACAAGCCGGATCCAATCTCGGTTGCTTTGATCACCAAGAGGATGAGGACTGGAATATTTGGTGGTGTGCTCATGCCCAAAGAACCTCATGCCAGCTGCTTCCTCCCTGCCTTTGCCTCTCCCTCTCAGCCCCCACCACCCCTCCCTGCCAAGCCAGGGACTGTCTTTTCAGCTCAAGTGGAAGAAATAAATGCCCCTTCCTGGAGGATGAAGCTCTGTTAAAATCAGTTTTCCAGTGAAGAAGTAGCGTGGCCTGATGGTTGGAGCAGGGCCTAAGGAAGGCAGAGTCAGGGAATTAAATTTCCAGGCCTGGGCCTCGATTTCCTCATCTGTAAAATGCTGGAATTTTATTAATTTTATTATTAAATTAATTTTATTAATTATTATTCTATTAAATTAAAATTAATTTTATTAATTTTATTATTAAAATGCTGGACAGGGCATTAATTTGCTGTTTTGCTTTGTAAAAGCTCCTGTAAGCAGCATTCCAAGGGCAAGTGCCTGATTCCTTGGGTCTCTGAGATGGTTTGGGAAGATCAGTGATGGCATCACAGGATGGTTTTTTTGGGAAGGATCTGTAAAGCTCATCCAGTCCCACCCCCTGCCATGGGCAGGGACACCTTCCACTACCCCAGGCTGCTCCAAGCCCTGGGACACTTCCTGGCCTTGGATATCACGGTGCCTCTGAAGTGATAATTGGTTTTTCCAGCTTTTATCAGCTTTAACACCCAGCACTGAACACGAGACCTTTNGTGAAGAAGTAGCGTGGCCTGATGGTTGGAGCAGGGCCTAAGGAAGGCAGAGTCAGGGAATTAAATTTCCAGGCCTGGGCCTCGATTTCCTCATCTGTAAAATGCTGGAATTTTATTAATTTTATTATTAAATTAATTTTATTAATTATTATTCTATTAAATTAAAATTAATTTTATTAATTTTATTATTAAAATGCTGGACAGGGCATTAATTTGCTGTTTTGCTTTGTAAAAGCTCCTGTAAGCAGCATTCCAAGGGCAAGTGCCTGATTCCTTGGGTCTCTGAGATGGTTTGGGAAGATCAGTGATGGCATCACAGGATGGTTTTTTTGGGAAGGATCTGTAAAGCTCATCCAGTCCCACCCCCTGCCATGGGCAGGGACACCTTCCACTACCCCAGGCTGCTCCAAGCCCTGGGACACTTCCTGGCCTTGGATATCACGGTGCCTCTGAAGTGATAATTGGTTTTTCCAGCTTTTATCAGCTTTAACACCCAGCACTGAACACGAGACCTTTTGCCATCACCTTTTTGCTTGGCTGTGCTTTAGCTATCTCCCTGATTATCTCCTTTCTGCTCCAGGGCTGGGAACCCATCCAGGAGGGAAGGGGCCATTGCAGCGTTTAACCCCTTCGGGTCCAGAGAGGGGACAGGGACAGAGCAGGCCTGAAGTGGCTGAGGACACCCTGAGCCTGCAGGAATATCTGGTGAGGGCTGGAGGGAGTGGGAGACAAATTTCAGGCTTGAGGAAGAGGACAGAACAAAGGTTTGGATGGTCAGCAGAAGAGCTGGACCCCAGCAACTTTATTCCAATTTATACACAGAGATGGTGGCAGGAGCTGTCCCAGCTCGGGGAAAGAGCAGGATTTACCTGCCACAGGAATCTCTGCTCAATGGGAGGTCACGGGAGGAGGTTCCTGCTCCCAAATGTGAGCATGATGGGCTGTCAGCCCCGGTGTATTAATAGACTATTAATGCTTCCAAGTTTCCTCAGCCACGTGCATGGGTTTTCGATAGGTTAATTAGGCCATATTTCAGGATAATTACAGCTGTATATTTCTACACTAATTAAGTGGCTTTAAAACATACCCACAACGTGGCTCAGTGAATCATAATTAAACTTCCTCTGCCTCCTGCTATACACTATGGAACTAATACCCATAAAAGACCTGAACGCTGCTCCTTGCCAGCAGCAAATTGGAGCTCGTGAAAAAAAAACCCCAAAAAATCTTATGGAATGTCTGCCCTTTTTTTTTTTATAGAATCATGTACAAACTAATTCAAAATGAATATTACATGAGTCATCAAGATGCTGCAGCTTCCCTCTCTTTATTTATATTTATCCTCCCACGTGAGCTGTCACCTGGAGGAGACGGCGGCGCTCCAGGGTGAGGGGAGAGTGATTCATTCCTGCATCAGAGATGGGCTTTGCTTTTCCCTCCCTGCCAGCTGGGCAAGGCTTAAAAACCACGGAGAATGGTGCTGGAATCTCCCCCTTCTGATAATCCCTGGCTGGTGGGGAAAAAGGAGACAATTGCTGTCACTGCCCCCTCCTTGGTCCTGTTTCCTCTGAAATTCCTTCTTCCTCTCCTTTTTCCTCCTCTTTTTCCCCTGCACTTTTGGCATCTGTTGCCCTTTCAGTCTCCACTTGACAAAAATACCAGNTTATGGAATGTCTGCCCTTTTTTTTTTTATAGAATCATGTACAAACTAATTCAAAATGAATATTACATGAGTCATCAAGATGCTGCAGCTTCCCTCTCTTTATTTATATTTATCCTCCCACGTGAGCTGTCACCTGGAGGAGACGGCGGCGCTCCAGGGTGAGGGGAGAGTGATTCATTCCTGCATCAGAGATGGGCTTTGCTTTTCCCTCCCTGCCAGCTGGGCAAGGCTTAAAAACCACGGAGAATGGTGCTGGAATCTCCCCCTTCTGATAATCCCTGGCTGGTGGGGAAAAAGGAGACAATTGCTGTCGCTGCCCCCTCCTTGGTCCTGTTTAGCTGGAGGGCTGAAATTCCTTCTTCCTCTCCTTTTTCCTCCTCTTTTTCCCCTGCACTTTTGGCATCTGTTGCCCTTTCAGTCTCCACTTGACAAAAATACCAGTGCCTTGTCTTGTAATTTCGTCATTCTCTGAATGATCCCAGCAATCCTTTCCCTGCACAGGTTCCTTGCATCCTTTTCAAGATGATCTATCACTTTGTCCTGTGCCTTGTCCCCAGGTGTTGTCACACCTCCTGCATCCTGAGTTGAGCTGTTCCACTCTTCTCCCTGGCTTAGTGTCCAGACTTTTGTCTGGGGGCTCACAAACCCTCCTGCAATAATCACCAAACTCTTCTCTCTTCCATCAGATTTTGCCATTTCTAGTGGAATTTTGTCTGAGTGAACTTAAATGTCCATTTATTCTCATTCCCACGTCTCCCGACCCTTCTTCATGTGTGAATGTTGTTCAAAAGTTTAAAAGGGCTTGGAAAACTGGGATTAAGTGTAGGGAAATTCAGACTGTATCTGTTTTTTCAACCAATTTCCTCCAGTTGTAGGGATTAAGTGTAGGGAAATTCAGACTATATCTGGTTTTTCAACTGATTTACTCCAGTTGTATCTCCAAGCTTTTGATGGGAGCTTGCAGCAAGCATTCCAATGGAGGAATTAATAATTAGATGGAGTAGTGATGGGTGCTGTGGAAACAAAATGATACAGATGGACACAGAGATAGATCAGTCTGACTGAGAGAAGTGGTTTTTAAGCAATGTTTTGGCACATTTATGGAAATCCAGTGTGATATTCACCCAGGAAACTCATTCCAGGGGTTGAGTTCAGCTGCTCAGGAGACAGCCAGAGCCATGTGAGCAGCATAACCAACACCAAACAGCTCTCCTTTCCCTGCTGGAATTTCCCCAGCTAATTCCTGATGCAAAGCAAATTCTAAACTTCCACTCGGAGCAGGGCTTCACACCCGGGGTCCCTCTGCCATTTTTATGAGTTACCTCACCTAATGAACAGATTCTGGGAGAGGCAGAGCTCCCAGACAGGCAGGGAAGCCAAATTTGGAGGATTATTGATGAATTATTCAGCCCTCTCTGCCTGTACCACTGACATGTGAGCAGGAGCTTAATGCCCTGAGGCACCATTTCATGGTGGGAGGACAGATCCAGGTTTATAATCAACACATTGCATAAAAGCCCCTTATTTACATGTGCAAAGCAATTTTTCCTGGCTCTCAGGCCTTAATCTCAAGTGTCTCCTGTTTGGGAACAAAAAATGAAATTCTGGGTGAGGTTCATTTTCTATGGACCATGTCAAAAGCTCTTACGGAGCAAAGGAGGCAGGAAAACTGCTTGGTTCATCACTTATTTATTTCTAATGAATGGGAGAGGAGAAATGCAGCCAGACAGTCCAGGTGAAGTCTAAGGGAAAGGTTTTTAATGAGAGGAGTGAGGAACAAGTTATCCAGGAGAGTCATTGAATCCCCTCCCTCAGAGGCTTGCAGGAGGTGTTGGATATCTGCTATTCTGCTCCAGTGAAAGGCAGAGGGATGCAACTGCACAGGTCTAAGACAGAAAGGGAGAAAATTAAATTACAGGTCAGCTGAGACAGTTGTGATGAAGACATTTCAGAATCATCACCGAGCGTGGGAGCCTTGGCAATGTGCAGATTCCCCGGGAGGGATAAAAGCTGATTTAATTCCAGCCACAGGCACCTTGTCCTGCCCCAGCCATCGGTGCTGAAGGTGACTTTCTGTCGAAAAGCAGCAGGGAGACAAGAGGAGGGAGTTCAGCAGATCTTGGGAGGCTTTCCCCTCTCTCCTCTCCTTGGAGTTCAAGTTGCAGGTCCAGCAATTGCTTTAGAGGCTGCTTCTCCCCTCAGCCAAATTAAATCTGCCCCAAGCCTTCCCCAGAGCCTCCAGGAACTACAACAGCAATGCCTTAAAAAAAAAAAAAAGAAAAAAAAAGACCAAGCCAAAACACTGAATTTGTGTCACTTTTAGACCTGCAAGTGAGGATTTTAAAGGTGTTTGAAGTGCCCTGTTCCAGCTCAGAAGGAAGGGAGTCAACCTTCCCCTCTGCTTGCCCTCCCAGGTCCTGGACAAAGCTTCCCACATGCCACTAATCCAGCTCACGTTGCCCAGGGGACTTTTCCTGTCTCTGGAGGGACCCAGGGGCTGTGTTTTGATGCAGCCCTCAAAGTGCCCTGCAACACTTCGACGGGAAGGCTCTGTATAAAACGTTAACCACTGTCATTAATCGCTCTGCTGTGCTGCTGCTGACTTTTATGTGGCAGGAACTGCAGCCTGGAACAAGCTGCTGCCACTGGAAAAACATCCCTGTGCAGGGAAAATATCCCTGTAGGGGCTGAGCTGGAAGGCAGAGCAGAAGGGAAATCAGGATCTGCAGCTGAGAGGGATGAAGGGGGAGATGCTTTGGCAGAGGTAAGGGGAGAGTCAAAGCTGGGTGAACCCTTGGGGCTGGGATGCACCAGGCAGTGCTCCCAGAGCTGGGGTTGCTGCAGTAACTCCATCCCTGAGTGCACACACGGGAGGGTTGGCCCTGAATACCGTGTGGGCAGGCTGAGAAAACCCAAAAATCACCTGCAAGAGTCACCTCAGGCCCCAGCAGGCACCACAGGCACTTGTGGGGACATCCAGCTAAATTCTGGGCAAGAGGGTAGAAGCAGGTGTGGGATACTGGGGTTGAAGGCTGAAGGAAGGGTGCCACAGGGCAGGGGAGAGCAGGGTCCCCCATTCCAGGGGAGATACGGGGCAGGAGCAGGGCAGTGGGGCTGGGGGTGGAAAAATGAGGTGCAGGGGCCTTTTGGGGTGCAGAAGGCAGAGGGGCCCTGCCAGGCAGGCTGAATCAGAGAGCTTCAGGGAGTCACTACACGCTACCAAAGAGCTCTTCAGGATGCAGGTGAGCTGAACAAATGGAAATTGAGGGTGTCCAAGGCTGAGGAGAGTGTGACAGCTACAACGGCTTTTGGGGACAGCCCTTGCTGGCAGGCAGCTCCTCTGAGCTGCACAGCACGGGACACTGGCTTTCCTGCATCCCTGTGCTCCCACCTCCTGGTGAAAAGGGGGCATGATCCCCCCCAAAAAGCCACAGCCCCTCGTGTTTGTCTTGCCTACAGAGCTGGTAACAGATTAAAGGGTTCGTTTGAGGAGAGACGCTCTCACCCCTGGCAGTTTTAATAAACCAATAACCGAATAAAGGAGCGACTACAATAAATTAACATCTTTTACCAGAAGCCAGGCAAGACTATCCTTTTAAAGCCATTGTCAGAGTTGTAACCGGTGAGACGAGGGAGGGAGGGGAGAAGAAGGAGCAGCGGAGGGGAAAAGCAGGGAAAAAAGGGAAAAAAAGCGTTTAACCCCGGTTGTTAGACATGCGAATCCCACGTCTAATTTCCAGCGGCCTTACAGCGTGTGTGAGTGCTGATAAGGCCTCTGTGAAATTGCCAGCTCGGGCCGAGGCGTGGATGTGCCATGAACCATTTCTTTATTGAGCAGATAAAGCAGCGAGGCCGCCTGAGCATGACTGAGCCATTAAACTCTCCAGCCGGGCAGCAGGGGTGGAGAAAGACACCCGTTCCTATTAGGAACACCATTAGTTAATGGGAATTCGTGTGTGTGTGTGTGTGTGTGTGTGTGATCAGAGAGGGTTTGCACACACACCCCTGGCCCCAGGTTCCCTGTGGGTGCAGCAGGATAGGGGAGGAAAGGCAGGAGGGGTGTGGGGGACACCTCGGAGAGGTGTGCAAGGAACTGAGGGTGAGGAGCAGGTAAAGGGGGAGGAATCCAGGTGAAAAGCACATTCCAGGGGAGTCTGTGAGGAGCTGGGGGACTGGGCCATGCAGTGCTGCTGCCTGGTGGAGCGTCCAGCTGAGCTGGGCTGTGCTTTGGGTGCTAATGTTTTTTTCGGCTCTGTTGGGTGTTTTTCCAATGCCTGCTGTGCTTCCTGCGTGTGCTATCCCTGCAGTTTGGATCACAGAGTTGGAGAACTGTGGCATAGGTTGGGATTGGATTGGAAGGGACCTTAAAGCCTCCTTCCACCCCCTGGGACAGCTTCTACTCACCAGGCTGCTCCAAGCCCCATCCAACCTGGCCTTGGACACTTCCAGGGATGAGGCAACGCCTGGCCACCCTCTCAGTAAAGAATTTTTCCCTGATATCTCATCTAAACCTTCTCTCTCTCAGTTTGATGCTGCTTTACATGCAACTCTACCCCTGGTGCGCTCGGTGCTGATCAGCAGGGCGAGGAAAGGAGAGAGAAGTGCAGCCCTCGGGCTCCTCCAGCCGTGGATTCCCATCCTTTCCCCAGCCAGGGAAGGTCCCATCCCAGCTGCTGGCGGTGGCACCGTGTGGCAGACAGCTCCTGGCCCTGTCCTCACTGCTAATGGGAACGGGGAGCGGGAACGAGCGGCCGCAGGGCTGGGAACGCTGGGGCCGGAGCAGATCACTCCAATCAGAGCAGATGGCCACACCAGCCCTGCAAAAGAGCAGCCTCTCACTCTCCCTGCTCATCACCGGCCCCCCATCCAGTCTGAGCCTTTCCCATTTTCTCAGGCAGCCTTTGACAGCTGCTCCAGGGGAAATTGTGCTGCCGGGGCGAGAGGAGCGGGCCCTCGCCTCCTTTTCACTGCCACGAGCACGAGCTCCCTTTGTCTTCCGAAGCAATTTCATAGCCGGTGCACAAACACCGAGCCATCAAAGCAGCCTTTCACAGGGCTGGCACGGGAGACAATGGCAAGCAGATACACCTCCATCAACAAAGGGCTGCATTTCCATTTTGATAACAAACGTGCTGGCTCCCTGTCGAACGCCCCCGTCTTGTTTTCCCTCTGTTTTCCCTCTCCTTCCCCCAGCCAGCCCCAGGATGGGGTGCACAATAGCATCTCCCCTCCCTCCCCTTGCCACTTGTCGTGCTGACAGATCTGATAGTCCTGCGTGCCACGCTCTGCCTTTCCTCCCAAACAGCAGAGACAGAGAAAAGCAGGCCTTGTTTTCCTCCCTGTCAGTGTTATCTCCCTCTTTCATGCCCTCATCAGGATGCCAGTGATGGGACAGCAGAGATTTAGGAGCTGCCAGAAGGGTGTTTCCCCGTGTGTGTCCTTCTCCTGGGTGTGTGCACTGGAGCATTCCCAGCCTTGCACCAGGGCTGAGTGTGGCTGCCCAGGGTTGTTATTTTAGCAGGATGCAAGGAGGGGAAGGAGAGCACTGAACTGACAAGAGGCTCCCAACCAGCTGACACCTGCCAGGTACAGGGATGCTGTTCCTTTAGGATCCCTAAACATGGCCCCAACAAAGACAAGCAGCCCACTATCATAATTAGAACACTCCATGCATTTTTAAATTATTCACCCATTTGACCTCATCCCTAAATTGATTATCTCAGGCAGATCCCAGCCATGTTGGGAAGATGAACAATGCTGGTTCCTCTTGCTTTGTGTAAGGCTGAGGACCAGGCTCCGAGTTTCCACCCATCTCCCCACCTTGCCCTGTTGCTGCCCTGTGGTTGAGGGGTTTCCACCAAGGCCAGCACCTTGTTCCTGTCTGCACTGGTGACAAGGTGTTGGATGTTGTTTCAGAGGGGAATTAGCAGGGACAGCCCCCCTGGTTCACTGCTGGCTCCCAGACCCTGCAACATTCATGTCCCCATGGCCAGGGGAAACGTGAGCACCTTCCCCTGGGAGCAGCTCCCAGCTGGGCTCTCCTGGCAGAGGAATCCATCACAGAGAAACTCAAAGCCAGTGGGGAAAGGAGAAGAAGTGGGAGAAATTCTGCTCCGAGCACTCAGGCTCAGAACCAGCCCTGCCCCGACGTGGCTGTGGAACAGCCCAGTGGATCTCAGCCCCTGGGGATCCCAGGAAAGGCAGGAGAGGAACAGAGAGCTCCAGCCCCGTGTCCTTGGGGGCCCTCCCTGACAAAGCACAGGCTGAGCACGGCTGGGAGAGCATCCCGGCCCGTGGCTGCAGGGATGTGACACAGCTGCCTCCCTTTGCTGCTATCCTGTGGCAGTCCAGGGAAGGGCTGCAGTGCCAGGAGCTGTCCAGGACCCTGGGGCTCTCTCTCCTTTGTCTCAGTCTCCTGTAACAAATCCAAGCAGTAGCGACTCCCTCTTGTGCTGGTGAACACCACAGGCACTCGCTGCTGGTCCTCAGACGTGGGTGGGCTTTGCTCCCCAGAGGTTTTTAGGGTCATTATTTCATCTGCCACCAAGGGAGAAAATTTTCAGCCCCAGCAGAGGAGCAGTTTCCTTATCAGGCTGATCCTGGGAGGATGAACAGATGCCTGGATTGCAGGACCTCCTGGTGCCAAGGCACGGAGCAGGGACTGGGAGAGGAGCAGGGGTGAGTGCTGAGGCTGATCTGGAACAAAAAAAGAGAGAAAGGGTGAAAGACAACCCAATGAAACCCCAAGTGGGGTGTGAAGAGGGTGAGGAAATGCATAGGAGACCTTTTTAAAGGAACGGGAAACAGCAAAGGAAAGAAGCCTCGCATGGAGTGGATTGTTCACCCAGCTCAAAATGCCAACTAAATTAGGATATCATAGGTCACTGAGCAGGGATTGCACAATGGCCGAGTCTCTAACAAAGGTTAAAACACGGAACAAAGACAAATAATGACAGAACCCAGAGCCAGTGACCATAAACTCCAAACAAAAAGGAGGGCAGCACGCACAGGATGCGAAGGCAGAAGAAATCGTTGTTTGCAATCAGTGCTCAGTGGGTCAGGCTGAAAAGAAAACGGCTTTGCAGAGCCAGAATCCTAGATGGGGACACAGAGGCAGCTTTGACAAGGTCCTTCAATAAAATTAATACACTTCAAACGCTTGGTAGGAATGAGAAGCTGACATCAGCTCACAGACAGACAGGAACATGTTTAAAATGTGTAATAGATGAATGTCAGAATGAAGGAAAGAAACCCTGGTTTCTCTGAGCTGTTCTGTACAGCTGTCTGGGAATTTTTCTGTGACATCTTCGGTTGGAAAATCACTGTTTAGCTAAATTGTAGCTATTTGCATTGAAAAGGGCAGTTTTGCTAAACTTCTGGCTTTGAAAACATTCACAGAAAAGCACTGAAGTGGTTGGAGTGTGCCAGTTCTTGCCTGATTTTCTAAGGGAATGGAGGAATGGGATCACACCACATATGGCATCAGTGAGAAAAGGTTTTTCTGTCCCCTCCTGAACCCTCTGAGAGATTTGATTCAACTGTGACAAAGGGACAGGGGCTCTCAGTGTCATTAAACTCTATGTAAGAGGGACTCATGAAAGAAGATGTTGGAGAAGCTGCTGGGTCGTGACAGGAATCACCAGCACCCACTTTCAGAGCTGCTTCCTCTCTTCTGTCCCCCACTGTCCTGCTTTGGTCCCTGGGCTCTCCCACCCTCCAGCCAGGCCCAGAATCCCAGAAATCCTGACTTCTCCCTGATCTCACACAGAAACCATCCCTGCTCTCCCAGACAGGCAGCCCTCTAGGTGACTTTTGGGGTTGCTATGGCAGCAGAATTGATAACTCCCATCTAAAAAGGCAATTCAGTGTTGCAGAGGATGATCAGCAGCATCCATCACGCCCATACCCCGTAGGTGCCGGGGTAAATCACCACCACAGCTGCCCAGATGTATTTTCACAAGTCCTCATGGCTCTGTGCTGTCACTTGGGCCATCCCAGCATGTGGAAAGTGAGTGGAAGACACAACATTCTTGCTTTGCCACAGATGTTTTACCTCCCCTGGGATAAGTCTCGGGGGAGGGTGGCTGCTGCCCTTTGGGGGGATGCTCTGGGTGCTGTGTGCTCTGATAGATGCTCCCTCAGCTCCATATCCTGTTCTGCTGTGAGGCTGAGATAGCAAAGTCTGCCAGATTTCTTTAGGATCCTCTCTTCAATACCTCAGATCTGCCTGGCAGCCGGGGAGGTTGCACAAACCGGAGGAATGTGGGGATGCAGAGGAGGGAACAGGCAGGGCTTGTGGTCTGTGACATCAAACCAGTCTGTTATCTCTGCCTCCAGACTGCGGGCAGAGCTGGGGGTAATCCATCCTGCAACTGTCTGCAGCAGCTGGCTTCAGATCTGACCCTGACAGCTCTCCCTGCTCCTGCAGGGACACAGAATTTGTCCCCTCAGGCTGTTCCTTTTCCCTGGCCCTTCCCACAGCCCTGCATCTGGGAGGCAAAGGGATGAGACCACGGCAAAGCTGAGAGCACAGCCTGGCTGTGAAACCTCCTGGCTCCAAGGGATTCAGGTGGCAAAGGCATGGGGAAGAGCTCGTTACTGCTCCAGACATTTCTAGGGTCACCACATCCCACCTTTCTTTTTTTTTTGACACAGTCATATCCCTGTGAAATAATGTCCAAATGCTCATTTTTGACACTGATGTTCAAAGCAACCACTGCTCCTTTCCCCTCCAAAATCCCAGGCAAAAGGGCAATGATGAGATCCAGCTGCTTGTACTGCAGCACTTAACAAATGCCATTTTCACAGGGAGCACCAAGTATTTTGTTGGTGTTAATATGATCTGCACAGGGTTAACAGGACCCCCAAAATCACTCCCTCACCATGCAAATAAAGGCAGGTTTGCTCTTGCATCTTATTTTATTATTGATTGTACCTCTCTTTTCCTTTAACCCTGAGATGTTGGAACAGAGAAGGCAGCCCTCTGCAGCCCCCCAGGCCTGGGGAGCCCCTGTCCCCCTCCCTGGCATCAGGGGCAATCACAGCAGTCACTGCTGCTGAGCTCTGCTCTCCCTCCATTTCCCTTTTGACCTGCCTTTTTTTCTTTTCTTTTCTTTTTTTTTTCTTTTTTTTTTTTTTAGGCTGTTTCTCAGAGCTCTCTGAGCAGCACATTTCCTCAGCTTTGATTGGAGTGGCTGAGGTAGCAATAGCAAGTGCAATTTTCGAGCTGTGTTTCATGGATGGTTTAGAATGAGACCCTGCATTAGCCTGAGCAGGCTCCAGAATGTTCTCAAAGCCTGTCCCACACTCCGTGCCCTGCCTTCTGCCCCCTGCTCACACCAGTGACACCACCAGCAGCACTGGCCCAGGGCTGCTGGTTCCCACCCCCAGCATCGTGCTCAGTGGCCCTCCAGAGTGAGAAAACAATTGATTTGTTGCTCCAGTGATGGAGATGAAGGCTCCTGCTCTCTGGTCCTCCATCTTAAATGGGTGTCACACCCCCAGGTGCTACAGGATCCCTCCAGTGAGGCCATGAGCTCTAAATCATCAGCTACCCTCCGAGGATTTTCCAGTCTGCACCTCAGCCCTCCTTTCTGGTGGAAGGATAAATAACCAGGACAAGCCCCAGGATGTTCAAGGCAGGCTCTCCTTCCCTCCCAGGACTCATCCATGCAGCTGCTGTCACCTTGCCCGCATTAATCCCATGAGAGCCCAAAAACTGCTGCTCCAGCACTGGGAAATCTCCCCCTGGCTCACAGCTGTTCCATTCCTGGTTGGAGCAGCTGGCATTTGCAGCTCCATGAACGTCTCTGAGCACCTTCATGAATAACAGCACTCAGACTGCTGGGGCAGGGCAGCAGGAACAGCCCCTGGGCTGCCTCTGGTGTGTCCTGGCCCAGGGCCCTCATCCCTCCGGTGTCCCTGTCACCCTCACCGGGGATCCGGATGGGAAAGCTTCACTCAGCCCACAGGGATGAAGGGCAGGGTCCGTGACAAGTGTCCAGGGACATGCTGGGGTGCAGAGGGAGGGGACAGCACAGCCCCCAGTCCGTCCCTTGGCTGCCTGCCCACAGCCAGGCACAGCACTGGGATTTTTCTCTGCCAGCCCTGCCGCTGTTCCCAACACATCCAGCACAACTCTGCTGTTCCCAGTGACTCACTACCAAGATATCTGATAAATACACACGAAAAAACCTCTCCCCTCTTGCCTCCCCGTGTTATCCTGAGCCTGGGGGGAAAGCTCTGGGAGACAGCAGGTTCCAAGCCATTCCTTCCAACGTGTCCCTGCTTCAGCAGCTCAGGTTTCCTCAGCGTTCTGGAGCAGCTGAGCAGGGAAAGGGTTTAGCCAGGACCTCATCAAAGCTGCAGTCAGGGAAGCAGTGAGGTCTGGCCCTCATTGAATGGGGTGAGGAGGTGTGATGGTGCTGCTGGACAGCTGTGGTCTGCAGCAGGAAAAGGCTTGGGAGCAGAGGGAGAAGGGCTTTGTATTCAGGAGTGGCAACAAAACACAGATAGAGAGCGAGGCTGGCTCTGTCCATGGCCTCTAAAGATCTCTGTGAAATTGAGACAGCTGGGAGGCCTTGGTCACAAAGCCACGGAGCCATCCCAGGGGGCTGGTCCCAGTATCAGGATGGTTTATCCAGGAACCCTGCCCGCCTCGGGATCAGGCAGCTGAGCCTGAGATTAACTGGCCCCAGGGCTCCCCGTGCCCATTGCAACAGCCCTGGCACCACACCTGCCTGCCTTGGCACCTGAGACAGCAGGACAGGCTGTTGTTGGTGCCACCAGGTCACACGTTCTGGCACCGAGATCGCTGGGTGTGCAAAAGGGGAGCAGCTGGCGAGGGGGTTTGGGCCAGATGGTGGCCAGGATTAGGGGTTTAGGGGTTTTTCAGGATGCATCCGAAACCTCGATGATCTAATATTGCTCCAGATGTGAAATGCCTTAATCCACAGGGAGGAGGTCTTTTTTTTGGGGGGGG
>WAAE01002991.1:61230-115162 GCA_013400495.1 Nicator chloris
GGGGGGACAGCCCCTGCCAAATCCCTTCCTGGAAAGGAATTCTCTTGCCTGGCAGGGGATGGTGGTCTGGGAGTGCATTAAAAAATGCCAGAACATAGCTGGCTCACCACTCTTCCCTGGCAAGCCACACACAGAACCTCCCTGCACAGCAGCTCCCAGACCCCTCCATGCAGTGGTTCGGGCTAAGGGATTTTTTTTAAAAATGTCTTTAGTACGGGGATTATTATCGTAAGTAGGTTAAACCATCATTGACAATGCCAGCTACCCTGAGGAGAAAAAAAAGAGTGACTTGGAGGCTGGTGATTTCAAGCAGCTGCCCACCTCCCCTCCCAACGCCACTCTGAGTAATTCAGACCTCAGGCAGATGCCTTTTGGCTATGATCTCCAACGCACAAAAAAAGCCTCATAAATAACCACCATTGTCCCGAGATTGCCATCTCTGCCTCTCCTTTGTCGCCCTCTCCCCGAGGCAGAGTGGGAGGCTCCCGTTTGTGCTGAGGAGAAGCAGGGCAGGGCTGCTCTGAGCTCTCCTCTCTGCTCTGAGCTCTTCTCCCTGTGCCAGGGGGTTTTTCTGCAGCACAGGCACAAAGCTGTGCCCACCTCCTGCTCCCGAAGTGAAAGGGAGGGCGCTCAGATTTGGGGATCTTCCCTCCTGAGTGAATTTGGCACCTTTAATTTTTCCACGTTGATTTCACACCCGGCTTGGGCTCAGCTCTGTGTTCGCTTCACTCCCAAGTGAAGGAGGATTTTCCCATTCAGGAAAACACGTGGCTGAGCAGGGTTTGTAAATAAGGACACTTTGGGTTCCCAGCTGGACTCCCAGAGGTTTTCCATGTGCCCCCCTGTGCCTGACGTGTCCCTGCAGACCTTTGTGTCCCCTTTTAGGACAAAGTGTAGTGAAACACCAACCCCCAACGATGGATGTTGAGGGAAATGAATGTAAAATTCTGTACCTGAGCAGGGTGACAGCCAAACCTCTCCCTCCCAGATGATTTGTGAGAGATTAGGCTGGGACAACATCCCCGATATGGAAGGTTTCCTCTCTTAGATGATACACCCAAGCAATGAATTATTCCAAATTGACTTCATCCCTTCTGGCCTGAGGGGTTGAACACAGATGGAGACCCTGATTCCCTGCTGCCCTCTGGACACCGAGGAGCTGGGAGGGAGGATGGAGCTGGGTTCTCCCTGTGTGAGGACAGAGCAGCTCCTCCCAGCCTGATGGGGAAACACCAATGCCAGGGGTATTTTCCAAGAATAGATAAGGGAAGCAGAGCGTTTCCTGGAGCTGGTTTATGGTAGTTTTCACACTTACCAGCTGTTTGCACATGAAATTGTTTCACACGATTAGGCAGGTAACAGCACCTCTAAGCCCTGTGTCAAATATTATTACGCAATAAAATAAAACCCCGAGGGAAATCGTCTTGACACACGCCCCGATTTACACCCTGCACCGTGAAGATAATTACATTTCAGTGTGGTGCATAAAAGGCAGCAGAGGAAGCTGGTGGGGAAGGTGCAGCTCTCTGCAGTACCTGCTCAGTCAGAAGTGTCGTGTTAATCATTGTTTTACAGGAATGAAAAAAACCTGCCGGAACAAAGGGGGACTAACAGGCCTGATCCCCTGGGTGGCTGTGAGCAGGGCTGGAATTAGGGCTGATTGGGGAAGACAGCTCTTGCTGAACAGGTAACAGGGAGGGGGAGCAGCGTGACCTTTTCCTGCCTCTTCATTTCCTAAACAAGGGTAGAACTCTTATTATTGCCATCTTCTCATCCTTGTTCCCAACAAGAGCAATAACATGGCTGAGGGAAAAGCTGTAAATGTATTTGGAGATGGAAGGAGCTGGTAGAGTGAGGGGTCTGGAAGGATGGAAAGGGAATGTACCCCTATTCCCTGTTCCCAGGATAAGGACACTGGGCTGTCTGGAAGCTTTGTTCTGCCTCTGACCTCTGCATGGGAAGAAGTGTTGGACTCAGTGGTCACTAGACCTTATCTGCAGTCCATCTCCACCTTGCCTGAGTGCAGACAGATTTTCCCTCTTTCCCAGTGAAGGGAAGGCATTTAATGGGGAAATCCCAGGAAGGAGAGAGATTTAACCTCATTGCCAAAGAGATCATGCTGTGAGTTCAAGAATTTTAACTTCGTTTTTCCTTCTCTTTCTTGGAGGTTGGTGAGACCAATCCTTTCAGGGGGTGAAAAAGGGACCTGAAAGTCTCAGTCCCCACCACCTTTCCTGGTAAGAGAAATTGTGGCCTGAAAGAGCAGCTCTGTGGGATTTCCAGGTGAAGCCTGGGATGGGGACAGTGGGTAAGTTGAGGGGAGCAGGTTGTAAACTGGGATTTACTGGACTTTGCAGGGTCAAATTCAGTTCTGACCCACCCTCACATCTCTGCCTTTCTGTTTGTCTGAGCATAGGTGAAATCAACACTCAGTGATCAGAAAAAGAAGAGAAGAGAAAGAAATTAATCACTCCTAACAAACTTCTAAGATCATGGGTTCTGCTTTCTGAAAAGTCTCCAAATCCCCCTGAAAAGCCAGGTCTGTGCAGTGCACTCTGCATGCGAGCAGAGTCTAATTCCCTGCCTGATAAAAGCAGAAGGAAAGATAAAAAAGCCGGCAGGCAAATAGGATTAATTGTGTGTCAGAGGTGCCTAATTAGAAAGAATGATGGACTGGAAGGCAACACACAGGAGGCACGAGCCAGCCCAAGCTGCTCTCAGTGGCCTCTTCTGTTTCCAGGAGCAGCAGCTCTGGGCACTGCAAATGCTCCAGCATCAGCAAGTCCCCTTTTCCCATCTGTCCCCTCCATCAGGGATCTGGGAAGCCCTTCCCTGGCACCTCTCCTGTGCCAACGTGACCTTGGGACAATTTCATCCATCCACATGTTTATTTACCCCATCTCGCTTTCCCCTGAAAAATCAATGTGTTCAAGAACCCATGTTCCTTCTCCCCTCTCCATTTCATGGCCTGTCCTTCTGAGCTCTCTCTCCTGCAGGGATTTGGAGCATCTGGAATGTCTGAGGCAAGTGTTTCTCCTCACTTTCAACCTCAGGGAGCCTCGGAGTCCCTGGACACAGAGTTGGCTTCGTTAGGGTTTCTCTGTGCCCAGAGATGAAGCCTGAGTTGCCATCCTAAATGGGAATAAATGGCCAGCAGTGTTGCACTGGAATTTTCCATGAAGAAGAGCAGCTGGAGGGGATCTGGTTATTACACGTGATGGGAGGGTGCCAGTCCCCTCTCCTGCTTGGAGGCTCAGAGAGCGTGAGTGGGACTAATTTCATTTCACCTAAAGCATTCAGCGAATCCTTTTCACCATGTAAAATCCATTGCAGTTTTCTCATTAATCCTCCAAAGTACAGACACTTACTCCAGGCCTAATCCCACTCTGCTATTGTGTTTCTCTACTGCAGCCTTCCCTCATCAGCTTAACAAATTCCCTGATTTCAATAGAAGATCCAAAGCTGAACATGCTGGGCATTAAACTGAAACCTTCTCCCAAGGGCTGCTGCACCTTCCTCATTCCCCAGCCTGAGCAGGGATGAAACCTGAAGGAAGGCAGCAGAGGTGGAGGTCGTGAGCTGTGACATTTAAAAATTGCTTCTCCCAGCCCGTGCCAGGTGAGACAAAAAAGTGTAACGTGTCCCAGGCAAATTAGAATTGATCGCGGCGGGGTTTGGGGGTGAGATTCTCCTCTTCCCTTTGTGTCTCTTCTGGGAATGATCCCAATTCATGCGGGGAAATAGATGGAGAGTCCATGCTGGTGATAAGGCTGGGTCTAATTAACAACTTTGTCAAAGGGCTTTGTTTCAGAGGCTCGGCTCGCTGCCAGCAGCCCCCATCCATCAATGCTGAGCAGCCCTATCTATGCACAGATAGCGAGCAACGTCCTGAGGAGCTGCTGGACCCCCTCAGACAGAGCTGCTCTTCCTCCAAAGACTTGGATTTCTCCTCACTTTCGTGCCTTTCTCTCCTTTTTATTCCTTTTCCTCTCCACACAGACTCCCATCCCTCCTTTCCCTTTGCCGTTGGTTCAGGATCAAGCTATTTCTTTCCCTCTGTGCATGACTTTGCCACCTCTGAAACGGGGAATGCTGACCCTTCCATCTGCTTGGGGCTCCTAAAGGAAAGGCTGAAAGATGGTTATAATAATATTTTCATCTCCAACTGCTCAGCTTTGCTCACCCGTGTCACTTGAGCAGCTGTTTCCCTAATTTACACCATGAAGTCCTGCTGTTTTCTCCCAGTCCAGGCTGGGGTCCCCTCTCCAGTGTTGCTTTATCTCCTGGGTGATTCCCTGACTGGGGTGGGGTTACAAAGGATTTCCAGCCAGGAAGAGCTCAAAAATCTCCCTGCTCTGGGTGTCAGTCAGGTTTTAGGCTGCAAAAGGCCTTCTCAGGGCTGTTTATCTACAAACAAGTGACTGCAAAGAAATGCCTGCTGCTCCCACAAACCTGACCTTGCCCAGCTCTTCACCCACTCACAGCCCATTCCCCATTCCCTGGGGCCTCAGGTGACCTCCACAGCTCAGTTTTCCTCCTCCTCCTGGCCCCCATTTTGCTCTGAGGATGCACCCAACACCTAAATAAGTTCCTGAGAGACCCCTGCCCTTAGACCCCCTTGATGCTCATCCAGGCTGATCCCATTTTCTCTCTCCCCGTTTATAACGTCTGATTCCCACGTAAATGTTTCATTTGCTTCCGAAATTACTTTGATATCTTTTAAATTTTTTTTTCTCTCTTTTTATTGCATCCTGGGATCATAATCCTGCTTTATGTCCTGCTATCTTTTGGAGAGGCCAAATGCCTGCGCTGCATTTGTTTTTCAGTCTGGCATTTTCACCGTGCAGTTGGCTACATGAGCACACTTCTGAGGGAGAGATTCACAGTGGAAATTAAGCATAAAAGACTAAATGCTCCTGTTGAGCTGTGAGCTGTTGTGTTGCTTTGTTAAATTTTTAAGAGTATTTGGTTGGAAATGGTCCCTCTTTTTGGTTTAGTTTTTACAAATCTCCTCTGAGAAACCATAGCAGCCTTCTGGAACATGCAGGGAAGGCTTGTCTGTTTTAATAAAAGTGAGAAGGGGAATCAAAATAAACCCAGAAACAGTGATAGATCCTCTAAAATTAGCAGCCTCACAGGCATCCTAGGAGAACTAACTTGGGAATGATGGTGTGACATGCACAGAAATGGGGGAGAGCCTTTTTGATCTCCTCTAGCCAAGCTCCAAGCACGATGTTGGGTGGAAAAGCAATGTTCTGACTGGAGTCAAAGGTGAGGGCTCCTTGGAGTACAACCTGCAGCACCGCCCTGGAGGAGCTCCTGCAGCCTGGGGAAATGGGCACTGCTGGCACAGCTTGAGCCAAGAGAAGAAACACGGGGAGCAAGAGGGGTGGGAGGGGGAGTGTGGGTGAAAAGCAGGCTTGGAGGAGATGTGCAGGGTGCAGAAGGGAGGTTTTGTTGTGGGAGAACAAGGTTCTCCATCTTCAGCACATCCTGGTTTGTAAAGTCAGCTGGCCTGGCTTCTGAGCAAGAAGAAAACAACACCACCTGTCCATTAAGGCTGAATTTCCCAGCATTAATTCGTTGGTGCCTCACATTTCCATGCAGGATGTGGTTTATTCTCTTCCATTGGTGAGAAGAGAATTCCATTCCCTTCTGCTGCCCTGGGTTCAGGAGGGGCTGAGCCTGCAATGCTGGTGAGGTGGTGCCCGTTCCATCTGCACAGGATCCAGGGGTGAGCTGAATTCCCACATCCAGCCCCTGAGCAGCTGGCCCCGAGGCTCTCCTGGAACACAAAGCACAGGCCAGGCCTGGGGAATCCTAACAGCAAAAGCCTGGCTTGATCAAACCCTGTGACACTTCAATCCTGGCTGCCTGCAGGTCTCCCCAAACAAAGTGCAGCCCACAAGACAATCGTGGCCCGAGACAGACGAGGCTGTCCCTGAACAAAGACTTGGATGCTGATGCAACATTTTAAGAGAAATCACTTTTCCTCAGCCCCAGCTGGGTAAAAATCCAGTGACACATGGGGCTTGGGCCAACCCCCTTTTTCCCCTTCACCCCCTCCTTATCACTGCAGCAAGTGAGGTGTTTCCACTGTGAGTCTCAGAGTTATGGCTGTTATTAAACTGGAATATTTTTATAGACTTCTCCACTTAGAATATACAGGCGTGTTTACACACACAGCCCTTTTGCTTTAATTTAGTCCTCTCCTTCCCTGCACCCCATCAAGTGACTTCTAATAAATGACCAAATAAATACATTCAGATAGTGCTGTAATGGAGAAAAATTCAGTGTCTAATGAAGAGATTGTTCCTACCCCAGGACTGTAAAGATGAATGATGGTGACTGTGGTTTGAAAACTCCTTTTAGTTTAAAATATTGCTCCTTCGTAAGGAAAAAAAAATAAAAAAGAAAGCACAAAGGAGGAAAAAAAAAAAAAGCAAAACAATTCTGTATAGTTTTTACCAGTCAGGATCTGCTTGCACACAGAACAGAAACTGTCGCAGCCAAAATTGCTTCATATATCACAGCCCAGCACCAGGCAGATAATGGCAAAGCCAGTTCTGATCAGGGAGTGATTATTGCTCCATGCTCTGAGCACTGATGTGCAGACAGCTGACTGCAGCTTGATTTGCCTCAACTGGATTGATATTTCCAGGCTGAAATTAAGAATGTGATCACCCTGATGAGGTGTTGAGCTGAAGGAAAATTCCTAAAAGGAGCCAGTCCTTCCTCTCTCGCACCTAAATTTTCTGTTTGCAATAAGATTGTCTCTTTCCTGTAGCTCTGGGTGCTTAAAGGGGGGGAAAAGAGGCTTTTTGTCTCCCTGACCTGTTACTGGCAGACATCGAATTATCTCAAGATCATCTTGGACCTGATAGAAATCTGTGGTCAGACCAGTTACCAGATTGCAGAAATAGGGAGCAGAATGGAGGGAATTGAGATGAGATCATTTCATTTGGTGTCATTTTGCTCTCCCCCAGCTCATCCAACGTGATCCTGGAGCTCCCACACTTCCCCAGGCTGTGTGTGTGTGTTTGCTGATCCCACAGAATGTCCCTTTCCCCAACGTTTTTGTCATTAGGACTCTCAAAACAGGGACATTTCCCACTGGTACAGCACCAGCCAGGCAGGATCTGCAGGGAAAATCACAGCACAAACAGTGGTAAGAGCAACAATTAAATTCTGCCCACTACAAGAGCTGTGGCCACCTCTCCTCCTTGTTTATTGCAGACTCTCAGAAAGGACAGAAAGTCGGGAGAACCCTTGGTTTGCCCACATTTGGCAGTTCCCATGTGCCTGTTCTTAACATTTGGCTGCTGCAGAACAAGCCCCAAGCTGGGAAAGGCACCCAAAAAGCAAATGGCACAAGGAGAAAAGCCATGCACTGATGAACCCCCTGCTGCTAAGACAACAACGAGTCAAACTTCCACCTTTCATGGCTAAAGCAGCACATTAAAACTAATTGAATGAACCTCAACTTCCACAAAAAGGATGTTCTGTGTCTGTTCCTCTGAATCCTTCCCTCAGAGATGCTTTTATTTTTGTGTCATTAATCCAAATCCAGGCTGTAAATTCTCCTTGTTGTAAAGCACAGCGAGACACAGACCTGGGACCTGCCAGAGTTTGTTATTGAGTTTGTAATATGCAATTGTGGTGATGATTATAATATCAGCAACTGGATTTCATCTGTCCCCACACATTGAAACAGGCGAGCTGAAATGAGCAGTGACAGGAAAATGGTCTTGTTTGCACATAAATCCTTTAATAACCAGCAATTTCAGAAAGAGAATAGTAGGAGAAAAAAGAAGTTGAAGGACAAAGAACTCACATATTAAATCCTGCATTGAAGTTAAGTCGTAAAAAACGTATCATTAAGGCTTTCAACGTGCCTTGAAGAGTGGTAAAAGCAACCAAAAAGGGTTAATTTTCCCCTAAATCTCTCATCCAGGCCACTATTTGCATGCCTTTTAAGGCAGCCAGGAAATTACATTAATTTCTCTAATGTGTGCAGTGCCATAAGTTCTTTTTTTAATTACAATGATCAAAATATTGCTTAAAATTAAAGGCAGCTGCATTTGTTTCTGACGGATATCATAATTGCAATTGTAAATTGGGAAATGTAATGTTTCCTGGTGCTGCTGTGAGTAATGGCTCTGAAATCATTACAGATAGGTAGATATAAATAAACCAGGAGATCTGTGAAAATAGAGAAGAAGCAAGCTAAAAGGGTAATTAGCTGAGCGAATGGGAACAGAGGAATCCGGTGCTCAAACAAAAAAAATCCAAATATTCAGAGGAGCTCTGTGACTGTGTTCATGTCACGTTGGGAAAAAAAACCCAAAAAGGGAGGAAAAAAAAAAACAACAAGGAAAAAGAATGAATTTGAACTCTGAAGGTTTTATTTTTTTGCTGCCTTTATAAATTCCTCCCCGTGAGTGAGAATGGCACAGAGACTGATTCCTGTGGGCTTTTCCTACCCTTGGGTTGACTCGGAGCATTGCTCACATCTTGTGCTGATCCCTGAGGATGAGCAGGTGGAAAAGTGGATGGTCCTGGGGCTCTGAGGCTGCTGCTGCTGAAAAGCCAAGTGACATCTTTAAACCAGCCCAGGGGAGCATCAGCTCCCTATTTTTGGGGAATGTGAAGCCGTTTTTGGACTCCTTGCCCCAGGGTTATCCCAACCCAGGAGAGGGATGGAGCTGTGGAAGAGCTGCAAATACTCTGGGAAAAGCCCTGGAGCAGCCAGCAAGGTGCAGCTGAGCCCTTTTTGTGTGCCTAAAAGCCCTTCCAGAGCAGGAGCCAATTCGGGATGGGTGTAAATCCAGAGGAATGCGCTGTCCACCCGTTCAGGTTTTTTAGGGAAAAGAAAAATGAAATTTTCTGGATCTGAGGCCCGGGCAGCTGGGAAATGGCCAGCTCAGCAGCAACATTTATCAGCAGGCCCTGAGATATAACAAGCAATCACACTCCAGCTGGTTTCCCATCAATAAGCAGGGATGGAATATTAGTAACAATTCCGTGGGATTCGGAAGGCAAACACTAGGAAAAAAAAAAGAAAGAAAGAAAGAAAAAAAAGAGCAGTTGCAAACAGGAGAGCTCAGCCTGGGTTCCCTGCTCTGCTAAACTCCCTTGTCCAACAGCTCCAGGTGGTGCTGCCATGCTGGGAAGGGTGGACTGGACAGATGGGTCAGGGAGGAGAGAAACAGATGGGAAAGGGGAGCAGTCAACAGCTGTACAAACCCCTGGAACATCCCCAGATGGAGCAGCTGACCACGGGGCTGGAATTGTTCCTAGCACAGGCAGGACACAGACATCCAACACTGGCTTGAGGATACTTCCTGGAAATAGAATTAGAGGCACAGGAAACAGAAGAAAAGAAATTAAAAGAAAAAATTAATAATAATAACAAAGAAGATGTGGAGCTCTGGTGGTGTGGGACAGCCCGAACTTGGCTTTCAGCGTTGTGCCCACAAAATCTGCAAGCACAAGTGGAGCTGAAATCATCGAACATCTGCTGCAGAAATGCATGTCCTTGCATGTGTGAGAAGGCACTTTGAGGTTAGTTGGAGCTAAACCAAGCACCAGAATTTGCCTATCCAGGCAAAATTCTGAGAAAAGCCAGTCCATCCCGTAAAATTACCAAGAAACTCTTTGCCTCTGCTCTGGGCGAGAGCAGGAGCCTGGAGACTTCTCAGGCTTCATTAAAGACATGGGGATCATTATTTTCCTTCTTCAGCCCGTGGAATCACCTCCTGAAAGGATCTTTTGGCCGCCAGGAATGAACCTAACAAGGACAGTGAGCGATGGGAGGGCCTTTGTGGGCTCTATAAACACTATTGATTTTCACATTCACACAGAAATGAATTAGATGCCAATTGTGAATGAACTGAGCCCATCTCCTGGACTGTGAGAACAGAGCTGCAAAACACTGGGTGCCCCCGAGGAAAGAATAGGCTGGGGAGGGAGGGAGGGAGGCAGATGTGGGATTGAAAAGGTTGTCTCCAGTTTAGTCCCCTGCTATTGTCAGCCAGTGCCTTAGGAAAGGCCATTTCCCAGCTAATCAGGCTGATGTTAAACCATGAGGAAATGGGTTAGAAGTCCATGATCATACCTGGTTACTGCCTAATCTCAGAATTCCTTCCTAAGGGCGACCAGAAGAGAGAGAAAATGGTGGGTACTGAGTGAATAAAGTGAAAATGAGCCCCTCTCTGCTCCACAGGACTTTGCACTCACACAAATCCGGCCGCACATTTAAATCCTCATGCTTGACAGATGACAAAATAGAGATGCAAGCATCACCTCTGTGCCAGTCACAGGGAGTTTACCCTTCCAAATGTACTGTTCCAGGCAGTCCTGCACCTCTGGGAGCTGCAGGGACGTGCAGGTCTCATGCAGTGACAGGACACTGTGACCCCAGAGCCGTGACAAATGACACAGCCCCGTGTCACAGAGCTCTGCCTCCTGCTCTAACCCATCATCACCACGATGGAGAGGAGCTCAGACCCTGGAGATGGGGGTGGCTTCATCTTCTGCAGGGCTGTAACGACTCTGAACCCTGTGTCTAACATCACTCAGCGTGACTGCTTAATTACAGTAATTAGGGAGCGTGGTAGCAACATGTGCAGGGTGAGGAGGAGGGACTGCACTCAGGAAATGGATTCCCCGTGGGTCAGGTCCATGAGGAAGTGATCCTGCCCATCCCTGATGCCTCAAGTTTGAGCTTTGCTGATTTTCAGGCTCTGTGCTGCCCAGGGTGCAGCTCTGAGCTCACACTCAGGGTCACTCAGCTCTGAGCTCACACTCAGAGTCACTCAGCTCTGCACACTGCGTTCCACACCAGCAGTGCTGACCCCACTGAAGAATGAGGACAACGAGCACAACTTTCAGCACAAACAAGGGTGGGCTGGAGAGAGAAACAAGAAGGATGGGACTTCATAACCTGAAGCTGTAATGGGACAATTGAACCCCAAAATGCAATAGACCAAAACTTATAAAAATGTGAGACCTCATGACCTTGTCCATTCTGTGACCACTTTGTGACCACTTTGTGACCATTTTGTGTCCATTTTTGACCATTTTGGATCCATTTTTGGTCCATTTTGTGACCATTTTGGGTCAACCCTGGGCGCAGCCCTGGCCAGGCTCTTGTCCTGCCCAAGGTGTGCCCTAAAGGCCTTTTAATAAATATCTGCTTTATTCTCTGGCTCTGTCCAGTCTCTGTTCCAGGTCAGCCTTCCCAAGGCATCAGCCCTTGCAGCTCCTGGGCTCAGGGCTGGGGAGCCGTGGCTGCTGGGGAGCCCGAGGCAGGGGATGTGCAGCTTCCCCTTGTTCCTCCCTCCCTCCCATTCCCAGCTCGGGTTTTGCTCTCCAGAATCAGTGAAGGATTGCTCCTGGCTGCTCTTTAGGAGAAGGGCAGGTGCTGGTTAATTGGAGAGGTGTCCCTGGCAGGGGAGAGGTGACACCACCACCCCCAGGAGGGTGGAAGTGCTCATCACCTCAGGTCTCAGGGGCCCTGAGCTGGATAAACCCTCCAGCCTGGCAAAGGCACGGGGAGCACTGGCCCTCACCACTGCTGTCACCCCAAAGGCATGGCCAGGATGGCCTTTACAGCCCCTGGCACTCAGAGGGAGGGCTTGGACACCCTCAAGGTCCCTCTGGAGAACCTCTCCCTCCCGTTCCAGCCCCCTGAGCACGTTGCCTTATCTCAGGCAGAAAATCCTCTGTGTCCTGTGCTGGAGCCGCTTCCAGAGGCTCGGGGCAGCTCTGCACCAGGCATGGATCTGGTGAACAACCCTTTTCCCACCCCATCCTGCTGCTCCTTGGATCAGCCAGCCTCAGGTGCTCCCTGGGCTCTGCTGCTCACCCCTGAGCTGGAACAAACCACGTTCCACACCAGCAGTGCTGACCCCTCTGGTCCTCCCCGGCTTCAGAGCCACCCCCTGCCTGCTGTGACACCCCTGAGGTGGCACACACGACCCGGGTCACACTTTAGCAGGCACTAAAGGAAGGCAGGGATTAGATCCTGCCCCCAGCCAGGACAGAAATAATCCTGACCCCACAACGCTGCACCGAGGAAGAACCCCAGCTCAGACTTAATGAACCGTGAATTCCAGCTTAATGAGTTTTATGCTGAGGAGAATAATTAATGTAATTAGCACTGATATGAAAATGATGGCACTCGAGCCTGGATTACGAGGGGGAGGGGAGGCTGGGGATGGGAGGAAGCCTGGAGAAAGTTCATCCCCTCTGTGGTGCTGTTCCACCAGAGGAGCAGGGCTGGATGCATTCTTGGCAGCCTTTAAAAGCTCACCTCCCATCTGCCATAAAAGGGGGAGAAAATAGAGCATGACAGCAGAGAGAGAGAAAAAAATAATAAAATGGAAAAGAGCTCAGCCTGCCCTGTTTGCAGCAGGGGTGGGAACTCTGCAGTGCAGCCCTTTGCTGGGCTGGCCCCGAACCTGCAGCTGCCCTGCCCCACTCTGAACATCCTCCACCCTCCATGGGGCCTGTGTTTTCATTCTAGGAGAAAATATCTTTATAAAGGTGATTGGATGGTAAAACGACAGCTTTTCACCTTACACTACCCAAGTATCCATTTGCTTATCCTGTGTAAATGTTTTGATAGGTTTGATGCATTTAGTGCAGTCCAAGAGCTGTATTTTAGTTTGATACACATGAATAGATGCAGAAATTTCGGCACAAACATAAAATGACCCAGCAGGAAGTTTTCTGTTCAGACTGTGGCACTGATCAGACATTCAGCACTGGAGAAAGGGACCACAAAACTCAGTGCTGGCCCTGACAGCCACCAGGAAACCAAAAAGGAGCTGGGATGGATGTGTTTGCCAGCACCTCTGCTGGAGTGGGCAGCTTTCACCTGTGCAAGGTGTTTCTGGTGCCACACTGGGTGTTTGTGTGACTTTTCAGCTCAGGTGGACCACGTTTAGATGGGCACTGGCAGCAGTCTGTGGGCAAATGTTTTAAAAACTGCCATGCAGGAGGTAAACCCAGATTCTTTTCCCCTTTCTGGGAAGGAAGCACAGTCCTGGGGGGAGATGCCAGGATCCAGAAATACGGGATAGACCTGTCTTTGTGCAGGCTGAGGAGAGCACTGCCAGCTCTGCTCTCTGCTCTGCTCCCACCATCCTGGGTGCTGTCCTGGCCCTGAGGAGAGTTGTGTCTGTCCTTGATATCTGTGAGAAGCAGCCCAGAGAAACTGGAGTTCTCAGCAGAATTGTGTCAGCTTCTCTCCCACCACCCAACAAACCCTTCCCAGCAATAACCAGCTTTGGCTGCTGCTGGTGCAGGCTGCATTCAGACCCTCCACCCTCCCCTGCCCCATCCCTCAGCCCCAAATCTGTGGCTGAATTCTCCCAAAGAGCCTTTACCCAGAGGCAGAGGCTCCATCCTTGTGTGGTTGTGGTGCAGCTTCGCTGTGAAGAAATTTCCTGGGGCTTTTTCATTCTCAGTGCTAAAAACTGCCATCAGAAATGGTTTATTGATCAATTGTGTCTGATAGGGAACCTCCTGAGGAAGTTCTGAGTGTTCAGCTGCATTGGGCTCACACCTGTTCCCCCAGCAGTGCAGGTTCAGTGTCTCCCTGCCTCTGGAACCAGGATTAAGTGCCTGCACAAGGAAATCAGGCCACTGGCATGAGAAGTGGGCTGGAGAGGAGGAGGAACCCCCCTTTTCTTTCCCTAAATAGCTGCTGGCCCCGAGGACTGGCTGCTTGTGACTGAATCCGTCCCACCCACGGGCAGGGGGAGGCTGGAGGAGGATTCCCAAACAAAGGGAAGGGAGGCTGGGATCTCCTGAGCACCGAAATGTCTCAGGGGGCAGAGCCAGGGCAGGGACCTGCAGCAGACATCACCTGGGAGGTCACTGAACCCTGCTCCTCTGCTTACCTTCAGCCCTGTGTCCCCTGACTGCAGGCAGGGGGGGGTGCCACAGGAAGAGTGGTTATTGCAGTCCTGAGGAGCCTCTGGAACAGGCAGAAACTCCCGGGAGAAGGCAGGAGTGCGTGTGGGTGCGTTCTGGGGGCTGCAGCGCAAGGGAGGAGGGATGTGGAGCACAACTCAGCAAGAAGGCAGCCCTGGGAGCAAGGCAGACATCAAACACCCCACACAGGTCCCACAGGCAGGACAGAGGTTGCTGTAACTCTTCAGCTCACTTTTATTTAAGTTCTGTGATCAGTCTTTTCCATCTGCAAGAGCTCTGGTGTCAGTGCCACCAACACACGGAGCAGAACCCGTGACAATTCACCTGGTAACAGGAAGAACAGCTCCATCTCAGAGGTCTTTTCAACCTAAATGACTCTCTGTCCTACAATCCCAGTTCCTCCCATGCACTGCCAGCCCACTGGATCCCACTCCACCAGTTTCCAGTTGGACTTGTTCAGCAATCTACGCCCAACAACGCTGCTGGATGGCTCAGTCTCCAGAGCAGGGATCTTTAAACTCAGTTGGCACTGTGTCAGCAGGAGAACACCTCCCCTTGGCCCTGATTTCAGCACCTGCAAGCTCCCCCCAGGCATGGGCAGCTGCATCCTGGAGCAGTGAGGAGACAGCCCGTGGCAGCAGGTGCAGGAAGTTTGGGAAGAGCCATTGGGCAAACGCTGTGTGACAGTAGGAAAGGGAGCGAGGAATAAGAGTCCTGAGTCAGAACCATTTCCAAGCACAGATTTGTAAAACCAGAACAGTGGACTCGCTGTTTCTTACTTCAGGGTTTTCCTTCAGGGTTTCCCCACTTTTCCTAGGGTGCAAAGGAATTTGGTGGTGTGTGGCGAGTCCCTCTTGCCATTTTTTTGAGCTCAACCCAGCTCTTCAGGAGAGGCAGAGAGAACCAAGACATTGCTGGAATAAATACCTGTGCTGGCATAAGTCAAACTACTGCTTTGAACTGAGGCTTCTCCTGCCTTTTCAAGGAGGATTGAAATCCTTTTGCTTTGCTGCAAGCCCAGTAAAACCCTTTGTGGCAGACTTCTGTGGGCAGCTCAGATTCAAAGCTGCACAAGGCAAGCAGAGTTTTTCTGTAATGCTGCAGTTTGTATCCCTGCCTTCCCTTTCCTCATCAAAGGATCTTCGTCCCAGACATGGGCAGCAGAGAAAACCACCTGCAATGTGTTCTCTGCCTCCTCTGGCAAGCAATCATTTTGTCTGGCTTCTTTCCTCTTGTATCTGAAGACCTGAACATATTCCACTCCTCATTTAAATTCCTGGATCTGTCTGAAACCACATCAGGTGAAGGCTCCAAATCAAACCACAGTAGAGGCAGTGCTCTGCTATTCCAGGCATGCAGGTGGGGAAGTTTGGAATGGATTTTTGCTTGCTTTTTCCTCATGGTCAGTGGTACTGGGTTGATTCCAGGACGCCTGACACCCGTGGGGCTTCCAGCACCTCCTCACCTTTCCAAAGAGAGGGGGCAAAGGCAGATTTGCAGATTCAACGTGGAGTGAATGTGGTGGCTGTGCCTTCAGTTCAGAGCACACCCAGTTTCCAGCTCTGTGGTAACCAGGAAGGACCCAAGGTGTGTTGGGGAGGAAACCAGAGAGAAAAATGCATTTTCTGAATCAAGACATGGAGCACTGGAGTCCTTTGGTGCGAGGGAACGACCGGCTGAGTCCTCTGGAGACTGGCAGAGGAAATGTCAATACAAACGTTTCCAGAAAGCTTTGCACCAGTCAGGACTGGCAGGCTGGGATTGAAAAGTTGTGTGGAGTGCTCTAAGGCTGTGTCCTGATGATATTCCCCTGATCCTTTGGGGATGAGGGTGCCCCGTGCACCAGCACGTGGCAGAGCTGCTGCTGCCCATTCCAGCTTGGCCAAAAAATGCCTCCAAAATTCCCCTCCATGCGCTCCTCAGCCAGCCAGGCACCCCCAGCTCGCTCAGCTGATGCACCCACCTGTCATTTAATGTCTCCCAGCAGGAAAACACCTCTCCAGGCGCAGCAATTCCCCCCACAAACCTTGTCCTGGTGAGCGGCCACCGTCCTGTCGGGAGCACAGAGTGGCAGCGTGCCCTGGGGAAGGGGTGGCAAGAGCTGGGGCTGTTCTTTGCCACTCAGGGGCCCAGGGGATCCGTGCACGTGGTGTCATCCCCCACAGGGCTGTGTTGGACTGAGCAGGGTGGACATTCCTGTCCCACACCCCCGTGTGTTTGTCAGCCTGCAGGGAAGCCAGGAGGCAGAGTGGCAGATGTGGGGAGGAGGAGGAGGGACAGGCAGCATGAGGCTCGAGGTGACAGGGACACAGCAAGGGCAGAGAACGAGCACAGCTGCTGAGATCCAGAGAGAGGACAAGAAACGTGTGCCTCAGTGCACGGCAGGAGCTGGGCTGGGGCAGCTGTGTGCTCACACCTGTGACAGGAGCTGTCACCTGCTGGGAGTTCCATTTCTCACCCCACGGGCAGCGCTCTCAGGTTTTGGGTGCCTGGGCAGCAGGATGAGGGTGTGGTGCTCACCTCTCCCCCCCACACGCCCTCAGCTCAAGCATCCTCACGTTTTCCAGAGGGGTTTTAGTGTCTGCAGAATGCCAAACTCCCAGCCTGAGCCAGAGCAAAGGGAATGCCCTCTGGCCACAAAGCTTTATCCCCTTGTTCAGAGCCATCCCATCACCTCTTCCATGCCATGGCTGAAACAGGTGGAAGTTATCCCTGAAACCCAGCTCTTAGGCAGGCTGTTCACTCCTTGTCCTCCTCTTCCTCTTCTTTGCTTTTATATACATTGAAGTGTATATCGATATTTTTTGTTTTCTCTAATACAAGTGGACACAAATGTGATGTGGAGATAAATTCCCTTTCTCTAAAACACTTTGTGGTCACAGGAATGTACACGTTTGGATTTACACACCCACACACATTCCAATATCAAAAAAAAAGGTGTAGTCCCAAAACTAAGATGCTTTTATAAAAGTTAAAAGGCCAAATTCCTCTATTGGCTTTTATCCTTCATTAAGAGCAAGGAGATTACCTGAAATCCTGATTTATTCTTCATATTCTGCCTGAGTTAATTTTAAAATTCCAATCAACAGATGCGAGGAAGAGAGGGGGGAAAAGCTCATGGGGGGCCACGTCAGGCTTTGAAAGGAAAATTAGAAAGAGTATTTTCCTTTATAATTATTTTCTCCTTTGGGTTTCAGGCTATCAGACCTGTTACTGAAAGGATGCTTTCTCCAAATGTGTTGACTCCAAGGTATGTCCCCTTTAAAAGAGTCAATCCAAGAGATTGGGAGTGGGAGCAGGAAGGGAAAAGGACAGAAACAAACCGCCTAAACCAAGTCCTGATCTCTATTTTTGGGTTGGTTTTGAGCATCTTTCGTTATAAGCATCTTATGATTTGGTTCAGCAATCTTGGCTGTTCAGCTCTTCACAAACGGGGATTTGCTATCCTCACTTCCGAGGGGGAAAAGGAGCTGGGAGAAAAAAAATAAAAAATAAAAAGCCAGAGCCTCAGAAGTGAGCACTGGCTGTGCTGTAAAACCTCACACAAGCTGCAGCGAGGGCTGTGGACAACCCACCCCCAGCTGCTCCGGTGCAGGGAGTGCAGGAATTGACACAGGGGAAAACCTACGGACACTGGGCTGGGTTGGGCACATCCCATCCACCACAGGGCAGCTGTCACCCACAGACACATGCACACACAGAGCCAGGAGGAGAAAAGAAAGGTGCAGGTACTGGAGAGGACGTGGGAGAAGGCAGAGTGTTCCCTTGAGCATTAGCAAGCCAGGCAGACACTTGGAACTAATCACGGCAATTGCACCCGGATTTAAAAATCAATCAATAAAATGAGCGATGGCAAAGGGCAGAGGGAGGGGGGGCTGAAAGGCCTTGGTTGTTGAGCGACAGGAGAGGTGAAAACCATGAGTTTCTTCCTTTTTTTTTTTTTTTTTTGCAGTGTGTGCACTTTAAACATACTGTTCCTTAGGACAGATGTAAGGAGCCCGGGAGCCGGGAGGCGGGCAGCAGAAGGAGATGTCGGAATGGTGAGGATAAAGATCTCGTGGGAGGTCTGACAAGGGGGCATAGACATGAGGGATCTTCTCCAGATATCGATCTTCATGTGAGTAACAGCGGGTCAGGTAATCACTCGCATTCGATATCTCTGAGTGACACTTTCCAAAGTTCTGCAAGTAGAGACAAAAGTCAACGGGTGAAAACTCCGGGATGGCCGGCCAGAAAACACACACAGCTCTTCAGCTCCTTGCTGAGACACACAGAGAGCAAGCAGGATGGAATGTTAACTAGTTTACCAAGCTCGCTGCTTCAGGGAAATGGAAACCCAGGTGATAAATCCTCACTCTGCAAAGTTTTAGTCTCAGTCCCTGAGATACCCAGACCGTTGATGAATATGCATGGCTTGGGCAAGGTTTGTCCCTTGTCTGTAAATACTCTGCTCTCTGGGCAAAACAAGCAGCCAGCCAAAGGAAGGGCAGTTTATTTTCACGCTCTCTAACTCTTTCCACACCTGAGTTTTGGAAAAGCAGTGCTTGAAGGCATCATTAATCTAAACCAGGCCCGTGCTCTGCCATTTAAAGGGCTCGTGTGTCCTACCGGGCTTTGGGATGCAAAATACGCTTACTCTGCCTGATGTTTATGTGGGAGACAGAAGTGCTGGGCTTCACCGGTGTGAACAGCTCCCCGGGACGCCTGGGGGCTGGGTTTGTGAGTCAAATCAACCACAGAGAACATAAAACCACTTTCAAACCCGGCGCTGCTCTGTCGCTCCCGTGCTTTTCCCTCCGCCGGGTGCGTGCGGATGCTCTGCTCTCCTGGGCTTGAGGCAGCATCTCTGCCCCAGCCCAGGGCTGCGGCTCCCCAGAGGGTGGCAGCAGATGGGAAGGATTCCTCCCTGCTCCCAGACCCCTTCCTGCTCTGGAAACGCTGCAGGATGACCCAAGCAGGACGGACATTTAGCCAGGATGTTTTTAAAACCAACCTGCGCTCAGGGGCGCTCACCAGGAGATAATTTCTTCTCCAAGAGGGAGCAAAGAGCGCTGGAAAACTCTTTGATACTTGTGGTTGGAGCAGGGGGCTGTTTGAAGCAAGCAACTTGCCCTTGAGTCCTTCCTTGTTCCCTTTCAAATGCCCAGGAACAGTCAGTTTAGGGGAAAGGACAAGGGTTTGACCCTCAGGAGAAAACGCCTGAAGGAACAGAACAATCGACTCGGCTCATCTGCTGCCAGCTCCTGGATGAATGTTTCACCAGGGTGCTTTAAAAAAAAAAATCCTACAGAAAACAAGGTGTTGACAATAATTTATTGATGGCTCAGACCGCTGGGAGAGGCACAAAGGCAATTTTGGGAAGAGCCTGGCTGAGCCCAGTGAGGGAAAGTTTCCCTGAGCCCCAGGAAAACAGCAGCAATGCTGAGGCCAACCTCAGTTTCATTTCCCTTCCAGTGGCAAAACTGTTGATCCTACAGATTGAGCTTTTAAAAGTCAGCAGTGGAGTTGCTGTGCTGGGATCCTAAATTTGGGTGGGCCATTCCCACAGTTTTTGTCCACTTCAGCCTTTTAATTGCCACGTGAAAATGTGGACAAGGGCAGCATTAGAGCTCTTTAACCGTAGGAACCCAAGCCAGGGGCCATGAAAAAGCCTCACTAACTCTACCTCAACCTTAAATAAATGTTTGCTGTTCTTCTGATGGCCCCAGCTGATAAAAAGGGGCTCACAGATAGGGAAAATGGGATGTGCCAAGTCCTGCCCCTGTACAATCACACTCAACAGAACCCCTTTCCACACCTGCAAGGGGGAAAAAGTGTGTTTAGCCATGCTCTCCCCCTTCTTTATAGAGATCATTAATTTTCTGGGTTAAGCTAACCTGAAAGGGAGGTTGTCTTAATTACAGAAATTCAGTAAGACAAAACAGGCAAGGGGGTTTCTTGTAATTTGTTATTAATTAAGTGGGAGGGGAAGTCTCTGCGCTTTTTGAGGAAGGCAGAGGATTTGCTAGTGCTGTGTGCAGGTCTGATGGACAGAAAGGTCTCCTAGGGGAGCTCCTCAGTTAACATAAGTGGAAGCTGAGCTGGGTATGACCAGGTGGCAGCAAGAGGGGCTGTAAGACACTCTTTTCTGGGCTGTCTGTGACAATATACGGGGTCAGGAAAGCATTTTTCTCCCTGTTTCTCTCCCAGTTAATGTGGCCACGAGACAGGCGCCCGTGAAGCATTGCCACAGACACCAAGTGCAGTTTTGCCAGCACTTCTGTTTGCACAGCTGAGTGCAAACAAATCCTTCTTTTCTTGCTGGCCCCTGTTCTGTGCTCCCTCCTCAGAGGTGGGGTCGGGGCAGGGCAGCTGGAGAATGTCAGGGCCACAGGAAGAGAATTCCCTGTGTCCTTTTACCTTTCCTCAGCACCTGAACCAGGAGTTGCTTTGCTCCTGCTTTGTTCCCTGAACTCATTTACGGAGTGGCAAAAGGGAGGAGAACAAAACCAGCCTGGTGTTTTTTAACATATTTAGCAGCCAGTGCCCTTTGACTTCCTTCCCCAGTCCCACTGTGAATTTTCCCCAATCTAATTTATCTTTAACGAAGTTTGAAATTAAATTAGGGATAATGAAACTAATTAAATTGAGCTGGCACACGATTCTACCACCTTCCCTCACCTGACTTCTCCCACTTGCTTTTGTCTCCAGCATGACTCCATGCAATTCTTCATTATCTGGGTTACATCCTCCCCTCTCAGTTTTATTTCCAAGAGCTTGATTAAAGGGGATGTCAGCAATCTATCCATTTCACACAGCCTGGCAGATTACCTTTAAACAGGCTTTATTTGATTGAATTAGGGAGCTTTCATTTCTGCCATGACTTTAACTCAACCCTTCTCCATCCCTCCACACCCAATTCCATCTTTTCTTCTGTTTGCAGAACATCTCGTTGGGTTGCAGGAGGTGTGAGGCAGCTGACCACGTCCTGTACATTTAATCATCTTGGAATAATGAGTTCTTACTGGTCTGAAAGTGAAAAGCTCCTTCTCAGGGACCTGAGGATTTCTCTGCTACGGTTTTTGGGAAATCTGAAGATTTTACAGGTGAGAGTTGGACGGGTAATGCTTTCCTCTGCTTGGCCAAGCTCATGGCAAACACATTTTTGCACTCCTGGAATGTGTCCACCTGTGTTTTCCTGGCTGGGAAAAGCCCCTGCTGCTCAAAACTCCTGAAATTTTGGGCTGCTACTACCCTGACCCTCCTCATCTGTCGGTTTTGAATTTTGGGCTGCAGCACAGGCTGATGGCCAGGAAGAAACAGGTCTGTTGAGTGACAGCATCACAAAGCTGCTGTCACACTGTGGACCAGCCAGTGCAGAGGGTGTTGGTGTTGGGGGACAGAAAATACACTGGGAACCAAAAAAAGAAGTATTTCCTCCTGGTGTTGGGAGCCTCACATCCCCTGGCTCTGAACTCCCTACTCGGGGTATCCAAGCTGGTTTTCCACTGCCAAGCATGGCCATGATTTTAGCTAACTCTGGGCAGGTTCCTGCTCTGTTTGATGATTTATCTGTGAGGGAGTTCTTGGATAATCCCTGTCCTGAGTCAAGAACAAGCATTGATGTGTCAGGGATGAGCAGGAACCAGCGGTCCTGAGCTTGGGCTCCTGTGAGGACAAAACTGAGGGCAAGTGGGACAGAGGGACTTGCCCCTGGGTTCAGGAAATGAAAGGATTGAGCTGAAATTCCCAAAATACAGAGCAAGGACCTGTGGTGATGGATGCAGACACATGCAAGTATTAATTATGCAGAAAACTTGCTCAGGACGTTGCATTCCTTCTCACAGCATGCTTTTCTCTTCCCCTGCTGCCTCTGGTACGTACCTGGTCCGTGTTCCTACAGCACCTCACACCAAATCAGCCCAAACATTTCCCTCCTTGCTGATCCTCTCCCAAATCCTCCTCTCCACCCTTTTGGAGTCAAGGCATGGCTGATATCCTCATTTGAAAATGGGAAACTAATAAGGAGTCACCTCTTTGTTTTATTTCTCCTGCAATTTGGAAGTGGGAACATCTGAGCCCTGGTCACTGATTTGTTGTGTTCCTGATCCAAGTCTGATGGTTTCCACCTATTCTTGCTGCAAGAGGGATGAGAAATTCCCAAGCAAAATCGAGAGCTGGAGTGTGGGGAGGTGAAGGGGGAGGAAATAATTTAAAAAGCATAAAAAAAATTAAATTGCCCTGATCTGTGGTGTGTCTTAGCAGGGAGATTACACCTTCAAAGCGCCATATGACTGGCTTTATTTTTACTTCAGAGAGACTGGGAGGATTTCCAAATTTGGATTTGGAGGATTACTGTCCTTTTGCTGACAATAAAATTCCCCACCCTGGGGAGGACGAGGCGAGACCTCCCAGGATGGATTAGGGAGCTCTTGCCTGGTTTGGAACAGTGGGAGCAGCCCGAGAATCTGCCGGGAATGGGAGCTGAAGACACGAGGGAGAGCGGCCCTGGTTCCTCAGGGCTGGAATTCTCACCCCAGAGAGGACGCAGGAGGCTGGAAGAGCCTGGGAGTCCGGTGACAAACAGCCCCCCCACAAGCAAATGGAGAAAAGGAAGAACCAAACCCGTCCAGAACTTACTGTCCACTCTCGCTCGTTACGTCTACGAAGACCTTGATCCTCATTCTGGGAGCAGGAGTGGGTGAGACACCGCAAGAGAGAGAGGTTACGGATCTGCTCCGGCCAGGGGCTGCTGCACACACACCTAGCAGGGCTTTTTCTACGGCAGGGGAGCTACAGGGCTGCTTCCAGCACGGGAAAACCGGGGAGCACAGGGAGAGAGGCAAACCGGAGCGGCCCCTGGCACACCTGGTGCCCAGGTGCGTGTGCTGCAGCCTCACCCGCAGAGTTCCTCGTCTCAGGGACACACTGCACAGGATTGGCCAGGGGGGCTGGATAAAAATGCCATTTTCCTCCTGTTTATCCTCCTTTCCTTCCTTCCTTCCCAATGATCCAAGGTCCTTTATCTTGTCCAAGCTGGCCCCTTCTGTGCCCAAGCTGCCGATTCTCTTGAGCCTCCTCTGATCTACCTGAGGTGACCAGGAGGGATTCAAGGACCTGCAAAGCACCTCTCCATTTGCTGTCTGCCTCTTCTCCTCCCCCTTCCCTTCCTTTAAACCCACAGCTCCTTCCTGCTGCTGGAGAGGCACCAAAATAAAGGGGAAGGAGCAGGGCAGGACCCGGAGTCACCACAGCCTCAGGAATACACAGGAGTGAGGGAGAGCTGGAGCCAAGGAAAGGCGCACCAGTGGCATTTCCTTGGCCAAAAACTCCTGGAATCATCCAGCAAAGGTGGCAAAGGAGAGATCTCTCCCTTCCAGGGACATGGTGGCTCTAATACCTGAGGAAAAGCTGTGATGATGGGGCAAAGGAACATAGGATGAGATGAAGTCACCCTGGTTTTAGTGTTTTTCCACCAAAAAAATCATCATTCCAAGGGTTACTGGAGATGGTCCAGAACAACCGAGTCCTAATCACTCCCTGCCACAGGGCCTGAGCTTGAAGGAGTTTGGTGACACTTGCAGAAGTCAGGAGAACAAGGCTCCGTCTGTGTCTGCTTTTGAGAAGGAGAACACCAAGGAAAATAATCTCTCCCTCTCTCCCAAGCATCCAAACTTGCCACCTGCACCAACCTCACGCCACGCCAGCCCTGTCACTGTCACATGCACAGCCCCTCTCTGCCTGTCTCCTATCCACGGAGTCTCTCAGCTGCAGGAACCTTTAGGTGTTCCCATATTCTCTCACATCCTCTCCCACCTTGTTCTTTCACACATGCACATATGCTCCATCTTCTCTAGAGTTACTTCCACATGCACACAAACCCTCCTTTTTTTAAATTTTCCTTTCAACCATCCCCTTTTCCTCTCCCTCCCCTCCTGGTCCTGGCCTGGAAAAGCCCTCTTAGCATCTCTGACTTCTGATTCCGTGCAGGTGCTGCAGAAACCCCCTGAACCACAGCAGGAACTTCAAACCCACCTGGAGCAGGGGGGGCAAACCCCTGCTCTGCCACAGAGCCATGACCCCTCTCCCCCTCTCCCACATGCCTGGCTGCAGGAAGCGAGGGGGAAACACAGCAAAAAAAAAAAGAGCATGCGGAGAGGCAAGGCGAGGCAAAGGCATTCTGGGCAGCACCCCCAAAAACCAGCGGAGGGACAGAGAGACAGAGAGAGCAGGCAGGGAGGGACAGACGGGACGCTCCACAGGGAGGGAGGGATCCGGGGAGGTGGCGTGGAGGGAGTGAGGGAGGCAGAGTGCCGTGTGTACCTTGAGGCCAGAACTGAGGGGAAAGGGCCTAGAGTGACATGCGCTAGCGTAAGTTGGGCTGGATGGTTGCATACTCGACTAGGTCTCCGCCAGCATGGATGGAGGTCCGAGGGCTGGGTGACGCGGCCAGAGCCGACGTGTCCAGCTCTGCATACTGGACATCACAGTCCTTGTTGCCAGGGTTCTGGAGAGAAGAGAGCAGCAAGGCGGTGGAGGGGACACGAGGGAGGAGTCGGGGTGCACAGAGGGTCCGTGCAGATGGCGAGGGGTGAGACAGGACGTGGGGGTTGTGAAGGGGGAGAAAGAAGAAAAGGGGGAGGAGGGAGGGGAGGAGGAAGAAAAAACAGTTAAAAAGAGGGAGGTAGGGAGGTGATGAATAATCAGTCAGGTAAAATCCCAAATCAAAGCCGGAGTCCCGAAGGCGCTGCTGCCCCAAATGCAGAGCTGAGTGACCCAGCCCCGGCTGGCAGCACTCCCAGCCACTGCCCCCTTCACTGGGGCTGCCCCCAGCAGCATCTCAGTGCTCTGATCTTCCACTGAACCCCTCTGGGATCAGCACTTTCCTTAGCTGGGGCTGGATCAGTGAATTCAAACCTCATCACGCACCTGAGCTGTCTGTTCTAACCCAAGAACTTGGGATTCATTGCAAACTCAGGTTTGGGGAAGGTGAGTGAAAATCACTGGTTTGAAATTTAGATTTTGGGAAGGAGATACCTGGAGGGAATGGCTTTAAAGCCAAAACTCCAAAGGCATGGCCACAGGGGAATGACACTGCTTGGCCAGCACTGTTGTCCTGCCCCGAGGTGGGGCCTGTGGAGTTCTGAAGTGCCTCCTTTAACACGAGGCTTGGCTGCACAGCTGGGCACTGCAGATTAACTCTGCAGCACGATTTTGTCGTTGTAGCACGGGCTAAGAGATGCTAAAAGCATCCTCCTTTGGCATGGAAATATTTATGGGTATTCCTTCACTAAGCAGCCTTATCAGCAAGGACTGCATGAATGGAATATCATCCAGATTGTCTCATCTTTCCTACCCAGACATCTTTCATGCAGATAATAATGGGAGAAGCCTGGGAGGCAGGACAGCCCTGAGAGCTTGTGGCTCAGTGGGGACTATGGATCACCAGGAGGAGCCCTGGGGCCAGCAGCCAGGTGTGAGGGGGATCCTGGCTTCTTGCCCCGTGGAGTTTCTTTAATCCTCACTTTTGGGGCTGGTTCAGTGCCAGCATTGGCCAGGCATCTGCTGAGCATCTCTGAGAGGAGACAGTTGGCTCTTCCAAACAAAACAGCTCCCCAGTCCCTCTCTCCCCTTCCCAAAATGGCTGCACCGCATGGCAATGATGCAAAAGGTGTTTAATTTGAAAGTGTTCCTCTCTTCTCTCTTTGGAAGGGTCCTCAGCCACCTACCAGCTGTGGCTGAGCCATTTTTAGAAGTTTGTAGCCCCGTAATGAGCTGGTTGAGTGCCTGTTGCTGGAAGGGGTTGTTCACTCAGTGATTATCTCTGCCTGCTGCGCCGGCCTGTGCCAGGGCTTGGCTCCCTGATCCTGCCCCTCAGCCACGGGGATGAGGGCAATGATGGGGAACGGGGCTGCAGCAGCATTTCCAGGGCTCAGCAAAGCTGGAGGCTGGAGGAGCAGAGGGCTGGAGGTCACCTCTGTCCTGCCCTTGGTGGCCAGATGGCAGCGGCGAGTTGTTGGCATGAAAGCTGCACGTCCTATGGAGCCTCTGCTTCCTGTCTGGACCCAGAGTTTGGACATTTGGGAAAATTAGCAATGCCAGCTCCAGCCTCAGACCGAAATCTAGGCCTTGCAGAGCTCTTTCCCCCTGAATTTTGTGTCTCAGCACCTCCCCTGCTCCTGGAGGAAGCCAGACTCAGTTTTACCTCCTCATTCCTGCCCTGTCTACTTTGCCTCACTCCTCGCCTGCTTCCTTCCCACAGAAGGTATTTTCTCCATGGATTTCCCTTGCTTTCTCCCACTCCTGGGCTCGCTCCTGCTCCTTGCTGCCTGTTTGGAGCAGAATTTATTACAATATCAATAATGTGCCTTGTATACAAGGCCCAGCACTGCCTGACGCGAGCGCTGGGTGTAAATCATCACCACCGGCACCCCGGTAATTGCCCTGCAAACCCAGAGGAATTATTTTGCTGTCTGCAGCAATGAAACTTCCCCTTCTACCTGTGCAAATGGGCCCTGCTGACACGGACACTAATCACAGCTCTGCTCCTACTCTGGCTCCTGCCCCCACCTCTCTCTGGCTCCTGCTGCCCCTCACACAGGCACGGAGCACCCACCTGACCCCAAAGCACTGGCAGAGCACAGCTGCCTTCACCCACACACCTGAAACAGGCTCTGCATCCCCTTCCTGCTTTGATATCCCCACTGTTACCCCAAAACTGCCCAGGGAAAAACACTGCAGGCAGCCCCCACACCCCTACAGCCACCCCTGCAGCCTCAAGTGGCCACGCCACTGTCCTTGGGCATTTTGGGGCTGTCAGCTCTGTGTTGGCTTTCCCACAGCCTGCAACACCTAAAAATACATATCCATTCGTGGTTCTGCTCCCTCCTGCAGGTACCCTGACCCTGCAGACATGCCCCAGCCTCTCCCCTTGTCCTGGCCCCCTGCCAGCACACGTCCCCACACACGTCCTGCACACCCTCTTGGAGGTTCCTCCTCCACCTGCCTCTTTTATTTTCTCCTGGCACCTCTCCCATTCCCCCGTCCCTCACCCTTTGCCATCTCTGATCACTCCCTGACTCCCATTCTAGTGCTGTGAAATCGTCATCCCCAGGCTGTGGCTTTCATGCTGCCTGGTGATGAATCTGGTTCATCCCAAATTACGAGGTTTTGCACAATTCGTTGAGAGCTGAAGGCACCCGCCCTGTTTTCCTGCAGAATCTGCTCCCTTCCACTCTCATCTTCCTCACTCCCCTCCCAAGACAAATCTGCAGGTGAAGGACAGGCAGAACAAGAATATCCTGCCTTTCTGCTGTGCCTTTCCCTCTCAAGGATCCCAGAACCAGGAATACCCCGGAGCAGCCGCCTGCATCTGCATTTCCAGCAGGGTGGGAGCAGGGCTGGACCAACGTGGGGCCGGCAGGGACCAGGGATGTGCTTCCCTCCTCTTCCTCCAGCTGACCCAGCCCTCACGTGGAGGATTGGGCAGGTCTTGCTCCATCCCATGGAGGTTTTGGTAACCCCTGCTGTTCCCTGGGCATTCCCACCCCTCAGAATCCCACTGTGACATGAAAAGAAGGCTTCTGCCGTGCTTTAAGGGTGAAAAGAAGCGATGCAAGCCACTTTTTTCCCTGCAGGGAGGAAGGCAAAGCTTGTTCCTTTGCAAAGCATGGCTGGACAGCACAACCCAGCCCCGGCCTGGCTGTGGCAGCACGTCCTGCCTGTGTGATCTGGGAAGAATCCAGCAGAATCAGCACTCCCTGGCAGCCAAGGACACCCTTCTCTCCCTTGCCAGTCCCAAAGTCCACCAGCCAGCTGCCTGCCCAAGGGATTTAGCAAGGAATGGGAGCAGGCTGCATCCTGCTGCCGGGGCAGAGAGCCAGAGCACGGCGCAGGTACGTGCTGGCTGAGCCAGGCAAGCTGCCCAGGGACAGGGCACATCCACAGCTGTGCCAGGCCCGTGCCAGGAGCTGTGGCAGCAGCTGGAGTCCCCCAGACACCACGTCCTTGCTGCAGAGCCGGTTCTTCGTGGGCCAAGTGAGAGGAGAGCTCCACAGTCCGTCAGCTCCTGGCTGAACCCACGGGTGAGCAGCAGCCGGTGCCAGGCGTGGGACATGGAAATGCATCCTCCCCTCCGGCCAGGACTGAGAGCAGCAAACTCTGTTCCCATGGTTACGGAGCGGCAACCCATCAGGCCCCATCTCACATCGCTAACTCTGCCACTTAATTAACTGCCTGCTCGTTATTTCCCAAAATGAGCTCCTCCATCCTCCTGCTTGCCTGAAATGCAGCTTTCAGATGCTTTTCGAGCAGTGGTCTCGCTCCAACATCCTGTGTTTCATTTAAAACTCAGCAAGGATTAGAAGGAGCTGGGGACCAGCCCCAGGACTGAGGGAGGGCTCCAAGGGGAAGTTTCCCTTTAGGGATGAAGTAAATGGGATCACATCCACCCGGCTGGGCACAGAACTGTGGCTTTTGATTTCCAGCTCCCTTGGCGTCTGCCTCACTTCAGACTTGTGCCAGCTAAAGGTCACTGGGCCCTGTCCTTCCATTATCTGCACAGGAGCACACGTGGCAGGGTCACACCGGGATGAACTGGGTTATAATTAGTGGTGTTCATGAAAAATTGCTCCAGTCTGGGCTGATATTTGTTCACCTTTGTCCAGGCAGGGAGCTCACTCTGCTGGAGCACACACACACAGGGTGTGCTGCTCTGAACTCCTGCTGAGGAGGAGTTTGGGAGAGACCTGAAGGATTCCCATTGGGGTATCTTGTCTCCTATGGATGAAAAAAACAGAGCATCCCCATGCCTTGGGGTGAGGGAGGGAAAGGATGCTGTCCAAGGCCTGGGAGGAGGATGGTTTTCTGTTTTCTCAGCAAAAACCCACTCTAATCTTACCTCTTTTCTGTTCCCTACGCCTTTGCATCTAACATTTCCTCACTCCTTGCAAAGCAGCCTTTCCCATGTGACTGCCAGCATCTCCTGACCCTTAATCTCTCCCCGCTGCTGCTGCCTCACATTAACATCTCCCCATCTGAGGCTGAACAAATCCACAGACCAGAAAAAAAAAAAAACAACAAAAAAGGGTTTAAAGAACTTGTTGTCAAGTGAGAGTCAAATGCTGGCACGCTCTGCCCTGCAGATAATTGTTTTGTGAAGCTCTCACTGCTGCTTCCCTCAGCTGCAAACTCTCCCAGGGGCTCCCTGCAGGAGGTGAGGGGTGGGGTGGGTGGGCTGCAGGTAGAGAATTTGGGCTGGGCAGGGCATTCTAGCCATGAAGGCACAGCTCTGGGACCCGTGCACAGCTGAGTTAGGGCGGGCTGAGATCAGAGGGTGGAGGCTGCTTTCCTCCAGGACGGGATAATCCCAGACTGTGGATGGTGGGGATGTTGTGTTTTGGGGGTGAGAGGTGCTGTGTGCCAGGCGAGGCTGGGCTGAGGTGCCAGGCAGTGTCACTGCCCCCCTGGGCTCCTTACCAGTTTGTCACTGTAGGGAGAGGGCTCGGGGGCTGCCATGTCATAGTAGGGAGCCTGCAGAGGGAACTTCTGGATCTCCTCCTCGTGTTTCATGTTGTCCAAGTGAACAACCTGGAGCAGAGGGGAGAGAAGAGGGATGAGAAGAGCAAGGATTATCCTCAGCCTGGGGCTAGCTCGGCTTCAGGTGACACCACAACCAAACACCAACTCCTTCAGACCTCAATATCCACCAAAGGGACAGAGCAGAATCCAAATTACAGCTTTTAATTAGTGCCAGACCCTGGGAATGCTGGGGGGACAAGTCACAGAGTCATAGAGTCATAGAGTCATAGAACAGTTTGTGTTGGAAGGGACTTTAAAGATAATTCAGTTTGAACCTCCCACTAAACCAAGTTGCTCAGAGCCCCATCCAACCTGGCCTTGAGAAATCCTTACTTTCTGCCCCTCAAACTCAAGCCAGGAACTTCTTTGCTCTTGCAACCCACATTTCCCAGAATCCAGGCATTGTGGACACTGCTTGGAATCAGTTTTCCATGCCAGAGGCAGGAATTTGGAGGTTGTTACCTGGATGTCTTCTGGTGTCAGGTGGCTTTTCGTGTCCTGTTTCCTCTTTGGTGGAGGGGCAGGTTTGTGGGATGGAGGGAGGTCAATCCTGCAGGGAAAGAAGAGGCTGCTGAGTAGAAAGCAGAAGAAAAGGTTCTGCTGCTTTGATGTGCCCAAGGATTTGATTGTGTTTGTCACCAAACTGCCAATACAATCACCTAGATTCTCCTCAGGAACTCGCCCGTGCCCTTTGCCTCACCCCAATCGGAATTGTTAATGGAAATAAACTCCCTCCTGGCATTCTGTCCCCATTCCAGGCAAATCCCCGTGTCAGACTGCAGATCCCGAGGGAGCAGCTGGGATACCTGCAAACCATCCCTTGGGAGGTGCTCTGTGTTATGGCTCTGGTAAAGTTTCTGGTTCCAGAAAGTGGGAACAGGGCAATGCCAGCCCCAGCCTGGCAGTTTCTCTGGGATGGGAGCCCTGCCACGGCTTCCCAGGAGGAATCTGAATCCTCCTCATGGCCCTGCTCTGCCAGGCAGGGACATTTATCCCTGACCCTGGCCAAGGATCAGCTTTTACCCCAGAGCATGGGGATTGGCAGCCACGATAATCCCAGCCTAGAGACTGTCTCTGCACATTCTGTTCACAGGCACAGATGTGTCTAATCCTTTTACAAAACTTATTAAAACTCTGATCCACTAATTAGCTGGCTCGCCCCCTCCCTTCTCGCCCTGCAGACTCCACCAGATCTGATGGAGATGGGCGCCTTCCCTTGGATTCCAGCGTGGGACTGGAATGTGCTGGTGGCAGGGAGGGCAGAACAGGTCCCCGGGGCTCTGTCAAACATTGACTCCATGGCTCTGCAGAGAAGAAATGCTATTACCTTCGGGATCAGCCTCCACAATAGAGGCAGCACCTCTGCGGAGCTGGGCACGGTTGTGTTTCTATTCTCAGCTAAAGTGGCTCTTCCCCGAGCCTGGTGGAGGGCCATTGTGGGAAGTGGATTGTCAGGATGCATCTCGATCACAGGCCTGCTGCTGTTGATGCAATTTCACCTCGTGGTGCTGGGGTTTGTTGTTTGTGTGCCTTTCTGCCTCTCCCGCCGCTTCCCCCGCTCCTCTCCCCTGCCTCTCCCGCTATCCTCCAGTGCCCTCTCTCAAATGGGATTAAATGGAGCACAAAATGTGCCCAAGGTGTGACAACAATGAGGTGGGGGGTGCGGGAACATCAAAGCAACCTCTGGGTGCCGGGCTTTCCGTGCCTCCCCTGCGAGGTGGGAAGCGAGGGAGGGGGTGAAGAGCTGGTGACACGACAGAGCTGTTCAGCAGAGCCCGGGGTAAACGCTCCTGAAGAGGTTCCTGCTGCACCAAGTGACCTCCACACCACTCAGTTCCCTGCCTGGGATCTCTGCTGCCCTGTGCTGGGCACAGCAAAGCACGTCCTGCCCAAGAGGAGCCCCTGTGGTGGCCTCTGTCCCTGCTGTTGACAGAGTTTATGTCACCCATAGGTCCAAAACTGTGATGCTGGTGGATGTGGGCCCTTTCCAGACCCTTTGGGATGCATTCAGAGGTGCCCAGGGTCTATCAGAAACCCCTCTCTGATGGCAGGATGTGATTCAGTCTCATTCAGCCTGAAGCCATTGAGAAAGGAGGAATAGGATCCCCTTCCATCCATGGAGGGGGACAGTGGCACTGAGCCTCTGCCCCAAGGACCTGCCACAGCACACCCAGCACCTGGGGGAGCATCCCCGTGCTCCACCTTCCACTTCAGCCTCGTGCTGAGAGCTCAGAAACAGGAGAGAGCAGGATGGGGAGCACCAGGAAGCCCCAAGGAAGGGAAGCGGATGGGAGGAACGAGCCAGAAACAGCGGGAAAACATTTTGCCGCCAGGTTTCCCCGTGGGGCAGGCAGAGGAAGGGCCAGAGGTGCTGTCCCCCATGCCCACGGCAGCTGCACCCTGGGTGGGCAGTGACTGGCACTCACAGGTCGGTGTCGGGGCCGGCGCGGTGCTTCTGCTGCCGCCTGTAGACGATGATGACGGTGACGGCCACGCCGATGATGAAGACGGCGGCGATGACGCCTCCCACGATCCCGATGATGCCTCCGGGGGCACTCTGAGGTAGTGGCTTGTCTGCAACACACAGGGAAGCACAGGGGAGAGGGTTAGAACGCCGAAAAAACGCAGCTGGGGTGGCCCTGGCCAAAAAAAAAACGCAGCTGGGGTGGTGCTGGCCAAAAAAAAACCCGCAGCTGGGGTGGCGCTGGTACCACCAGGGATTCCAGGAGCCAAGGTGAGGATGAATTCCAGAGCTTTCCCGAGTGTCCCTGTCCAGCAGCTCCATGGAGGGAGCCAGATCCTATTGAAATGCACTGCTCAGAGCTGCAGAGGGACAGAAATGGTGGCTACAGTTGTGTCTCCAAGAGTTAAACCCTTCCTCGCTCGGCTCTGCAGTTTCATCTTCAGGTGTTTATTCCTGGATCCGCTTTTCTGCCTTTGTTCAAGGCCTCAAAGGAAGCAGGGTTTAGGGAATAAAGGTGCCTCCAAGCATTCATGTGGACCTGCTGCTTGATACTGTTGAAGTATTTTGAAAGCCTTCTGCTGGGCTTTGTCACAGCGTCCTCACCAGATCCCTGGTGCTGCTGGAATGTTCTTAAAACGAGCTAAGGAGCAACGCCCAAGTGGTTGAGGTGGAGCAGAGGCTTGTGCACCCCAATTCATCCCCAAAAAAACATGCCCTGAGTGCAGGATTTAGGGGCAGGAGGGAGATAGACCCAGTCTTGCATTTCATCCCCTGCTCTGTGACCTGGGCCAGCTCCTTGGTGACAAGCACGGGCCTCGTCCAAAGGAAACCCATCCCGAAGGGAAAGCGCTTTGAAACCTGCGATAAAAGGATTTAATTTGCTCTACCTTCCAACCTAATTAAACTTGAAAACTAGCTAATTGGTACTTTGTACTTACAACTCTGGCAGTGATGAAAGGAGGAGATAATTGGGGTGGAGGAAGGAGGAGGAGGAGGAAAAGATATTCAGGGGAGGGGAGCAAGACAGGGATGAGGGAACAAGGGGCTTTGTAGAACTTGTCTGTCACATCTAATTTTTGTACTTTTCTTAATGCCCTGGCTACTGGCTGCTCCTGGAGACCAGATTGGGCTAATGGATCTTATTCTGCAACAATTTTGGCTTTGGGTACCAGAATCTTCCCTAAACTACCCATCCCCAAGGCCTCAGAATTAGGCCCACTTTCCATGTGCAAAGTAATAAAACGAAATGTATGTGGCTATAAACCATCTGCACACATTCCCAAACCACACAGGACGATGAATCCAGGACTTTTCAGGGTGAAAAACCTGCCTTTTACTCCCTCTTCACCTCCATGGGTCCAGCCCTTGTTTATCCTGAAAGCCCACGTGCCAGGTCCAGCTGCAGAAGGGCTGCACTGGATCATTTCCAAGAGAGTATTCCCAGATCTCCCCTCCCAGCCAGCCTTCCCCAGCTCTCAGATTTGCTGCTGTCATCCAGGAGTGAACTGAGGTGTGCAAACATCTCCCTGGAATCAAACCTCTCCCCCCGCAGCTCTGGTCGAACCCAAATTGCACAAAGCACTTGAGCTCCCAGCCCCACGCTGAGGAATTCGCCCTGGGAATTGCTCTGACACCGATGCCCCGTTGCTCTTCCCACAAAATCCTGCTTTTCTGCTGCCAGACTTTGACACCCCGGAGCATCCATCGGTCAGCATCCCAGCCTCCCCCCGCCTTCCCCTGCTCCTTAATGAAGAGCCCCGAGCTGTGCGTCGTTGGTGACAGGATGCTGGAGCCATCAGAACCCGCGCTGGCAGCCACTTTTCCTCCCCTTCCCTCCTCCAGAAGCCACGACACCTTGTAAATAATATTTGTGCCGCCAGACAGCTCTCTCAGAGCTGACATCTCGCCATCCAAACCTCCCCCCCAGCCCAGCGTTCGGGATTGTGGCTGTAAAGAATGTCCCAGTCGCTTTGGCTGGGGCATTTCCCGTGATGAATTGGCCGCTGATGGCTCTGGGGATGGCAGGGACCGAGCAGAGAAAGAGCAGAGAACATCAGCCTCCTGCTGCCGCTGTAAATCAGGTGTGGCCGGGGAAGAGGGTGGAAGGAGAAAGAGGGAAAGGAAATAAATAAATAAAATGGAAACTCCAGGAACTCAGGTTGGGCAATAGCAGGAATGGGCTGAGAACATTTACAGAGAGGGGGAAATGCAGCAGAAGAGGGAGAGGTGAATACAGGGATGTGGGTGAAGACAGCAAGGGGAGGAGGAGGGTGAAAGAATGAAGGAGCACAGGGAGAACTGCAGATATTTGGGGTGTTTATGAGAGTCCCTCCTCCTTGCCAGGCTCTCTGCATGAACACCCCGGTGTCAGAGCCCATCCCAGGGCTGGGTGGCCTCGTAGGGACACTCACCAAACCATGACACAACCCTGTGACAACAAACCCTGCCCCTACACGTGCAGCTCTCCTTGCTGAGGACAATCTGAGCCACTCAAAAGTGTTGGTCCAGGCAGGGAGGTGTCAGAGGTGACAGTGCTAATTGCTGGCAAGAAGAGGAAACCCCAGGAGGTGAGGAAGATAAATGAGAGAAAAAGGTCCCGAGAAAGCAGGAAAGTGCCCAGGATAGAAGGAAATTAGAATTAGAGAGAAACTTTCCTTTATGCTTGCTCTTCCCTCTTATTTTTAATTTTTTTTTTTGCCCTTTTAAACCTATTTTTTCATCTATATCCACTGTTTATTTCCCCCTGGGGAAGTTGGTACAGTTTGGAGGGCACCACTGGGGCTTTTCTGGAGGGGAAGGTGGCTGCAAAAAGGGACGTTTAAAGTCAAAGGGGAGAACACCAGAAAAGCCTCAGGAGATGCCCAGAAGTGCCAGATGAGGATTCATTTCCACGGACAAGGCTTTTGGGCAGCCCTGGGAAGATGTTTGCAAGGCTTGTGAATCAGGATCAGAATAAATTGGCAGGACAGCTCAGGGGCCTCCAGACAGGAGTGGGAAAAACTTTGCCAATTAAGAATGCAAACCCCCGTGCTCTGTGTCACGCTTGAACAACTAAAAACTCTCCAAAAACAAAAAAAAAAAAAAAAGGGAAAAGTTTGTGTGAAGCAGTTGGCAGTGAGGCAGGTACCAGAGAACCCAGAGGGTCTCAACAAACAGCTCAGCCTTATCTGGATGTCTGAGGGCTGCTGGGAAACTCCCCGCTCCTGCTGGAAGCTGAATTAATTTGCAGTATTACAATTAAGGAGAAAAGAAGGGCGTCCCACCCCCAGTCTCTTTCAGAGCTGTTTTGTTCATTACTTTGTTCTCCCACGGCTCTTGTGGAGATGGAGGCAGACACAGGAGAGGGAGGGAAGCGGTTATCTCTCCGTAAAGCATCATTCCCAGTCACCTGATGGGGCGTGCGTGCCTTTCCCAAGGAACCGCCAGCAGAGGAAGATCTTTGCACCACCCAGACCAATTAAACCACCCCGCGAGGTGCTGATACCGCCGTTCACCAGCCCCAGAGCTCAGTTACACCACATTCCAAGGCTGCCAGTCGCTCCCGGCTCGCAGAGAAGTGAGGGATGCCCGCTGGCCATGGATGCGTATCCCGGCGGGATGCGCCAGGCTCGGTCACAGCACCGAGCTAATGGCACTGGCCATGACAAACCCTTTGTCCCAGCAGCCCAAACGGCCTCGGGGCTGGTGGCTCTGTCTGTGACGTGCTGCCAAGAGCCAGGCCAGCGTTTCCCAGCGAGGGACAAAGGGACAGAGCCATCCCGGCGGTGACACAGCGCAGCTGCCGGAGCGGCAGTCAATAATCACCGAGGCACGGCGGGACGAGCGGCTCGCAGGAGGGCAAGAAAGATGTTCCCCAAGGCAGCGAGCAGCCAGGCAGGGATGGAGGCACTGGAAGGCGTCCAGGGAAGGCTGTGGCAGAGCGGGAATGACTCACGGGCTCTTGGTGTGGAGGGAGTGATGTGGAGGAATTTGTGAAAGAACGGCGAGATGGGCGTCTGTCACACTTTTGGAAGTGAGGTCTCTTTCCTCAGAGCTACTAGAGTGGCTGGGACATTTGCTGGGGTGTTTACTGGGACATTTACTGGGGCATTTACTGCGTCCTTTGGCTCATGAGGCAGCCTGGCTGCTCTTGGGGGCACAATCTGAGAGTGGGATGTTCTGCATCCCCACCAAGGGTCTGGGCCTGTCTTGGGATTGGCTTTGTGAAGCTGGGCTCCCACAGCTCCTTCTGCACTTTGTGCACCCACAGAGACATCCTGAGCAGGTGGGGAGGAGCAGAGTTGTGGGATGGAGTCTGGGCAGGCAGGAAGGCTTCATCTGGGGGAACATCTGGGTCTCACACTGGTGTTTTTTCTGTTCTGACTGTCCGCCCTGAATTCAGCTGCCCCAAGGACAGCCTGAGCCCCATCCCATTGCTGAGGCACTGACCTGCATCCCCCAGGTGAATCTGGAAGCTGGGCCAGTCTCAGGGCTGGTTTACAGCAGCTCTGAGTGGACCTGGTTTGTTCCAAGAGAGCTGCACACCCTTCTCCTGTCTTTGCCCCCTCCTAAAGCCAACCTGGTCCCTCTTTGCTTCCCAGCAAACCACAACACACACAACACCTCTGATAAACCCTCTGCTCCGAGACCTGCCTGCACCCACAGCCAGTTCCAAAGCAGGGTTCCCTTGCCATTTATCACCTCCCATGGGAGCAAATCCCCATCTCTCATGGCTGGCTGGCCAAGGCACCCAGCACGGGGCTGCCTTGCTCACAGCCATGGGAAGGGGCTGTGACCCTTCTCTCTCTGAAGCTCCTGGAGCAGCCAGCCTTGCTGGATTAATGTCACCTCAGTGCTCCATCCACCCCTGCTCACAGCATTTACAGCAAAGCACCCTGTCCCCCCAAACTGAGCCTGTCCCCAACCTGCATTGTCACCGGGACCTGGTGGGAGGAGACATTTGCTGGACTCTTTCTGCCTGCTGGTCCTTTGAGCAAGACAATGAGCTCAGATGATGCATATTTATAATACACCCCACCTGACACATTCCAGGGAGCCTGAGACAAGTTCACAGAGCTAAATTAAACCGAGTTGAAAAGCTTGGCAGAACAAACACTTCCCCGGTTTGGTTCTGAAGGCAGGAGCAGGATTGGCTAATTTGAGACACGCTCCAGTAGAGCACACACCCCCAGGCACAAGCTGGTTCCCAGCCTCCTTGTGTTGCCTTTTGTTTGCAAAGGGTTAATGGAAAGCTGTTCCCAGGAGGGCCCGAGCTGGTGGAGCTGACCAGGGGAGGATCAACAGCGGGGCTTGCAAGGCACTGGGGGTTTTACAGGGATCTCAGGGAGGAGAGGTGGGGGGGGTTTTCTCTGGGCTGTGTGTGTTCAGTGAATCCCTTCCAGGGACAGCCAAGCATCCAGGGGATGAAAGGGATGAAGGAGGGCAAGACACGTGAGTGTGTGAGGCTGAAGTGCCTCCAGCCCTTCATTCCCCACGTCCAAAACCTTCACAGCCCTTGCTTTGATCCTGGCTTGAAGAGGAGAGGAGAAGGGGAACACAGCAGCTCATTCTGCTCCCACCTAGGCCCCCTCAGGCCCTGCTCCAGCTCAGACCCTTCCCTCACTGCAGGTGGAGGTGACCAGGCTGCACTTCCCAGTGGAATTCTGTCCTGTGCAAACACAAACCCACGTTCCACGTTGATTCGTGGTTTGCAGCACCACTTAACCCCTGGTGGGATCCAGACCTGGCTCTGTCACCAAGTGCTGCTCATCTGGTGGCAGAAGGAGAGGCAGCTGGACCTCAGCTTGGGGAACAGGAGTGATTTGGTTAGGAAAGGTAGCTTTTCTGAGCAGGAAGAGTGTCTGGGCTTCACTTGGAGACAAAAGCATCATGTTGGTAATTCCCACCCGAGTTATGTAACCCCAGCAAACTTCTACACATGCTCAGGGGAAGAGTTTTCACCTGGGCAGGGCCTTATGGATGTGATTTTCAACATCAAAATGAAGATAGTTCAGCTACAGGATGCACAGACCTTGAACGTTTTGCCAGGTTAGCAATGTGCACATAGACATCCATCAACATCTTGGTTCAACACATCCTTAAGGCTTCTTGGTTCCAGGAGCTCCTGGACTAAGGGCTGCTATCTGCTGTCTGTTCCACTGCTAGACAACAACATCTCCATTTACCACATCCTTAAAGCTTGCTAGTTCCAGGCTGTCCTTGGCTGAGGGATGCTGCCTGTTCCCCTGATTGGGTCTCTTTCCTTCCTGATTAGGCTGGAAAGCCTGCAATGATCTGGCAGCAGGGAACATCCTGACTCGAGGTAATCTTGACCTATTCCACATTCTGCAGCACAGCCAGCTAAAGGTTAAACACCAAACTGAAGGCAGAGCTGCTCCTCTGCCTCCGTGCCCTGATATGAGTCAGATGGAATTTTCAGGGCCGTCACAGCCTCTCCCATCAGGGCGTTTGTTGATGTAACTCTCACTTACACAATCAGCCGCCACACAGGCGAGTGCCAAGGCATGGCTGCGATCCTGACAATGCCTCATTTCCCTGGAAATCCCCCTCTGCACAGGCTGGGCCCCCAAAATGTGCAGCTCACCTCCCACACGGCCCTGCTGGTCCCTGCAAAGGGGTGCTGGGAGTGCCCTGGTTTCACTGTGTGTGTGATGGGGGAAAACCAGTGTCCCCAAGGAGGCTTAGACAAACAAAAGCCCTGACCCCTCTTCATTGTCCTTTCTTTCCCTCCCACAAGTGAGAATCCCTCTATCCCCTTTCTGACTTCCCTCCACTGGAGCCCAGAAATCTGGGTATCCCCTGGGTGCTCAGCTTATCCCCTGCACGGCCGTTCCCCTGTCTGGGTACTGATCACAGCATCCCTTGAAGATCCCTGACCACTTTCCTTCCCTCTGTCATTTTTGCCAGCCCAACTGGCACTTTGAGGCTTTTCAAGCAGCTCTCCAGCCTCTGATGAGGTTTTGGGAGAGCCTGGAAGTGCAATGTGTGGATCCAGCCCTCCCTGGGGTGCCGGCTTTGAAGTGGCCACTGGGATGTGCTTGGCTTTAGTGGGGATTTCACACACATTCCAGGCAGGGAACGGCTTTGCCATGCAAGGCTCTCTCCAGTAATGACCAGTTTGTCCCTCTCCTGCCTTTCCCCTGCGGGAAGCACCATCCTTGGTTAAATAACATCTGGTTAAAGAGCTGCTGGCCGCAAAAACATGTCTGGAATGTGGCCCTAGCCCTTGGTGACCTCCCTTTCCACGCTGCCAGGGGCCACTAACAAGGATGGGGTTTGGATGCAGCAGTGGGAGCAGGGGGTGAACCCCACGGGATCCAGCAGGGATGAGGATTCTGCAGAGCTCTGGTGGGAACTCCACCACAGATTCCTCTTCCTGGGCTGGTTTTTCTTCTCTGTGCCACTCTAGCAAAGAGGGGGCAAACACGACCTTGCTGCCACGAATCCACCCCAAACTCCCCTGCCCTCTTGGGCCAACCCCACAGACCCCAGGACTTGCAGGATGGGCACCCCAGCCTGTTTTGGGGAAGAAGATGAGCCCTGGAGAAGAAGGGAAATGTTCTCCGGCGTTTCCTCTGCCTCACAGCCCTTAATTTTAGTTCTGCTTCATTTCCTTGCAGCTTGGCAGAGTAATGAACAATCAAATCCCTTCAGTAATTTATTTCTTCTGCCGCACAGTTTCGAGGAGGTGATGACACTTGAAATTGCCTCTCCTGGAGGGATGGAGGGGCCGGATCCTGCAGCCCATTACACCAGAGCGTGCCTGTCCTGCTCTCAGCAGCCTGCCCAGAGCACAGCGTGCTCCCAAACCCGTGTTCAGCCAGAGATACAGCCCTGCTCCCTTGATGAGTCCATTAAGGTCAGGCTATTACAAGCAGCCACCAGATGAATTCTGTCAGATACAAGGCACAGGAACTGCAGCTCAGACTCTCATCATTTGTGTTAATAGAGTTAATTTGCTCAACAATCCCCAGCAGCACTCCTGGGAACGTCTCACTCTGCCTGGCCCTGTGCCCCGGGCTGTGTTTGTCTCCCGTTGCCGTCGGGGTGTTTACAGCACCGGGCAGCTGCGTCCTGGCTGTCTCCAAAGGATGAGCTCACCTCCCGTTTGCATCCTGTGCAGCCACCCAGGGGATGCACGGCAGGGTGAGGAGGAGCTGCCCTGCTGCCCTGTCACCTGGCCAGAAGTGCCCGGGCAGGGAAAGGGGGACAGTGCTCTCCTGTCCCCGGGCAGCTGCAGCAGCCAGGAGGGCTCCAGGCTGCTCCTCACACCCCCTGCCTTCTCTCCTCTCCCAAAAACCCTGCGAGCTGCAGCAATGCAGACCAAGAAGTGACTCTGCGGCCTCCTGGAGAAGGGACGGAGCTGCCAGATGTGTGAGGATGGAGTTGCTGGATGCTCCTGTGGCTCTGGTGCTGCTGCCTCCCCTCCTGCCCCTCACACACCTTCCAGGACTGTCACTGTCCCTGTCCCTGTGTCCCCAGCTGCCCCCACCCAATCCTGCTCCAGGAGAGGGACCTGGTGCAGAAAACAACTCAGACTTGACATTCCCGACCCTTTTCCCGATTTCTCCCTCCTGTGAATGGCATCGAAAGGCTCCTCACACACCTTCCCAGCTCACCTAACTCCTGAAATGATGGAAGCACCAAGAATGAGCCGTGCAGCCTCATTCAGCTGGGCGTTTCTCAGCTTGGGCACGAGGAGCTTCCCCCTCCTCCAGCATGGATCAAATGGAAAAGCAGGAAAGGGAGCAACCAGTCAGCAGGACAGAGATGCTGAAGGGCAGGCCATGGCTCACCCTGGGGATACAACAAACACCATCCCTGCACTGCTCCATAGGCATTCCAGCAGGTGGATGTGGTCAAGAGGGCTGTAATGATGCAGAAAAGGCAGAAGATTTGGATAACTGCTCATGATCTGCCCCTGGAGACCGGCACACGTTTGTTTGTGGCTTCTGAGACAATGAAACAATTTCCCTGTGTTTGAGGATGACAAGGCTGAGGAGCTTGCTGGACAGCATCTCCTTGGATACTCCACCTATTATAAGCAAACAGAGGGGTTGAAAGACTCAGCTGAGGAGATTCCTAACTCACTGCTGTTGTTTTTTTACTATTTGTTATAATAGTTATATTTGAGAAGGTTAAATTCCAGCAGAAGGGAGGAGGGCACAGAGAATCACTCGAATCCTACAGGGTGATTTCCTGGCACCACAGAAAAAGCAAACACAGGCCCCAGTTAATTAAGAATTAAAAGGCAGGAATATAATCAATGCCAGTCTGTGAGGTTCATGGGAAATGGGCCTTGTCAGTCAAACACAATGTCATTTTTCTGCCTACTAAACCAGTCATGTCATCAAAGCAAGTGTAGAGACGGGATGGAAAATAGATTTAGAAAGACTGACAGGATTTGGGAGTTGAACACAGAGGCTGCCAGAGCTGGTCAGTCACAAGGTCACCCCCTAACCCAGGACAAGCCCTCCCCATGTCTAAATCTCCTCCTCCCCACCCCAATCCCCTGCTGAGTGCCAGCCTCTGGGCTCAGCTGGATGCCAGGAGAGGGGAGGTGACCCCTCTGTGACACAGGGCCCTGAGGAAAGGACATTCCAGGGATGGGAAAGGGGTCTCAGAGCCTCTGTGGAGGGTGCAGAGCTGCCTGTGCACATCCCTCCTTCTGGGGCCAGGTTCCAACATCCTCCTCTTCGCCTCCCCCCTCTCTGTTGCTCAGGTAACACTTTCAAGGCAGGTCCTCCAAGCAGATTTTTAGGTCAGTTATAATTGGAGAAGCTCACATGGAGCTATAAAACATCAGTTAATATGCTGGAACTATCTAGTTAAATGCCAATTACAAAACCCCATAAGCTCCTCAACTCAAATATATTAATAACATAATTAAACATTTATTGCTTATGCAAATTAAAAGTTCAGTTAATCGGACGTCGACGAAACCCCAGGAAGTGACCATTTAAGTGACTCATTTCTATTTAATTACGATTCCTCCCCGTTGCAAAGCCCCCCATGCCATTATTCCTGGGCAGTGTTTACTTGAGCCACTCCAACTTGGCATTCCCATTCCCATTCCCATTCCCATTCCCATCCCCATTCCCATCCCCATCCCCATCCCCATCCCCATTCCCATTCCCATTCCCATCCCATTCCCATCCCCATCCCCATTCCCATTCCCATTCCCATTCCCATTCCCATTCCCATTCCCATTCCCATTCCCATTCCCATTCCCATCCCCATTCCCATTCCCATCCCCATCCCCATCCCCATTCCCATTCCCATCCCCATTCCCATTCCCATTCCCATCCCCATCCCCATTCCCACCCCCTATTCCCATTCCATTCATAACCCCAGGCAGCTGCAGCACTCAGAGCACAGCTGGCAGCAGCTGGACTGGGCACACTGGGGGAATTATGGACCTCGGTACGAGCACTTCGGGGTGGGATCAGCTCCCTGGGTGGACAGACCTGTGTGCCAGCAGGAATTTGTTATTTGTCCATTGTTAGGGTGACGTGGTCGCTGGGAGGGCTGGGAGCTGCAGCAGTGGGATGAGGCTGGAAATGAGGCATTTATTCCCTGAGGAATGGAGGAATTTCCCCTGGTGAGCAGAGCCATAGGGATGGACTCCCTCCTCCCCTCTCTCCGTCCACCCCACGGGCTATCAGTTAAACCTGACAGGTTTGAAGTTGGCAGATTTCTTTTCCAAACTGTGAGGAAAACAGGCTGGCAGGAGTTTGGGGGGCCAGGGAGATGAGGGAGGGATGGAAACATCCCCACACCCTCTCTCTGCGGGGCTCGGGGTGGGTGGAGGGAGGGAAGGTGCACCTGGGACTCTGGGGTGAGGCTGGAAAAGGACTTGAAAGCCAGGAAAATCAGGGCCCCCCTCCTCTGAGAGCTCCCTTTGATCCCTTAGGATCTGATCCCTGATCACCTCGGGGGATTCAGCCAGCGCTGAGCTCCCCAGCAAACCCCAGGGCAGCGTCTTCTGCACAGAGGTGGGACGGGACCATTTACTGCTCACATTCAAACCATCTTCCTCCTCAAATTCCCAACCATTCGGACAAAACCCTCTGCCTGCTTCCTACCAGGAGCTGGCTTTGGTCCAGCAATTGTGAAATCTGTGGAGGAGGGAGCATCCCTAACTCACCTTGAGCCTGGCTTAGTCAGATGAGGCCACGTTCACCTCAGCTGCCGAGGTGAAGGGAGCAGCTTGGATGGCAGGTATCCATAAATCACTGCCTTTCAATAATTCAGCCCCTGGAGGGTGATACAACATTTTTAACCTTCATTTCAGGTGAAAATATCAGCCTGGCTCTCTGATTTCTGCTCGCTAGGATGTGAAATTCCAGCAGTGCAACACGCATCCATTTTTTATTCTTTTTTTTTTTTTTTTACAGGCTGAGCCTTGCTCTGCAAGCACTCTCTAAAGCCAGGCTGCATCTAAACATGTCTGGGAAGGCTGTGAAATGCCTCGTTTGGAGGAGGAGGAGGAGGAGGAAGAAGAAGAGGAGGAGGAGGAGGAGGAGAGAACCAGCCCTCCTTGCTTTCTGCCAGGCACCACTGAGGGCATCTGAGGCTCAACAGCACTTCTGGTGTCACAGGTCCCTCAGCTGGAATCCATTTGCATAAAGCAATTTCCTCCAACAAATATGTTCATACAAATCAAACTCGAGATTGCAAATAATGTGAAAGCGAAAAAAGAAAAAAAAAAAACAACAAAAAAAACAAACCCCAGCCCTAATCAAACATATTTGTTGCTACAAGTAATTCAGCCTGCACCCTGAGTTTCTCTTGGTTCCATTTATCCAGCAGTAGCTGCAGGAGATTTAATGGGCTGTGTGTGACCTTGGGTGCTCCGAGGAGGTGAACTGGAGCAGCACTTGCCTCTCACCTCACAAGGATTTTGGGATTGAAGGGCACAGTTCCAGTGACCTGACCTGTTTCCAGCGCCCCCTCACTGGTTTAACATCTCCCAGTCCCTGCCTTCTCTGCCTGCTGGAGCCCTTTGGCTCCTGCACTTCCAGGTCTGACCCTGGGGGATCCCCCTGGCTTTGGGTGTTGTACAAGGTGCCCATCCCAGCTGCCCGTCCCAGGGATATCGGGCAGGTTCCCTGGGAATTCCCTGGTTACCCTGGGCTCTATCTCACCACAAATCCCACTCCAGCTCGTTTGTTTGGGCGGAAATAAAACCCCATTGCAGCCAGGAAAAGCTGATGGGATGCACAGGATGGGGACCTGGCTCTGCACCTCCAGCAGGGACGTGCCAGCCCCGAATTCCTCGTGCAGCTCCCCGTTCCAGGGAGGTGAATCCCACTCTGCTCCCACTCTGACCACGCTCAGCACTGTGCACACAACAGCCACAAAGCTCTGGCTCCTCTCCTCCTGCCCTGAGCTCCTGCCTGGCCCCTCTGCTGCCCCTTTTGGGGCCAGCAGGGCTGTCCTGCAGGGCTGTGCCTTGGAGAAGGGATCCCAGCCGTGCTGGGATTCTCCACGGGCTGCAGGCACTGCTGGCACTCCCGGCCCCAAACAGTGCTTCTGTTTGGTTCCAAAGAAAGGCAGTCCTTGGGGGCACTGCATGGGGGGCTGCTGCTGCTGCCTGCAGCCCTCTGCAACCCGAGCTGCTGAGGAGAGGCCCCAGGCCATGGGTTTTATCCATCATCGCTGGACTCCTAAGGCCCGGCCTGGGAAACCAGAGCCGCATTTCCCAGGGGCTCATCCCAGCCAAGACAGCCCCTCCTGTCCTTCTTCCCATCTCAGCCCCAGCTCCCCAGCGCTCCTTTTGTTCCTCCCCATGCCCAGACGTGGCTGAAGGGGCTGAGGCAGCTGCTGGGAGCTGGTTCTGTAGGAGCTGTGGTCACTCCTGAGGGAAAGCTGCACTTGCAGCAGCTGCCGTGGCTAATGGGGCAAGATGAGAGGGGCAAAAGGGGTGGAGAGACAGACACCGCCCAGACAGTGGTGACGAGTCCCCTTGGTCACCTAGGAGCCTGCCTTTTCCTCCTCTTTCATAAGGAAAGCATTCCCAGGGCTCTCTCTACTCCCTCCCAAAGCAGAATGACTGAGAGCTGGCTCTGGGAGCAGCACAGGAGTTGGGAGGATCCTCCTGCAGGCTGCACACGGGGCATTGATCACCAGCCTGGTACCAGCCTCCTGCTGCCCTGGCACAAGCCCCAGGGACCCAACCACTCCATCCCAGCCTAATCCTGAGCGTTCCCCTCTCCCTCCAGCTCAAACCCCAATTTGGGTCAGCATCCCCCTCCCTCTGTGCTGGGGAGCACGGGGGTTTCAGTCAGATTTCGGTTCAGGCCTCCAGCACATCACCCACGTGCTGAGGTTGGGTGCAAAAACCCCTTCCCAGGAGTATCCCACGTTCCCAGAGGAATGGCAGAGGAGCTGCTGGTATCAGTGCAAGGACAGCACGAGCCTTTCCTCTGATCTCCTGCCTGCCTTGTCTCTCCCTCCCTGGCAAAAGCCTGGCCTTGATCTTGGGGAACAAGGCTTCCTTTGTAGCCTCTGTTCACAGGCAGGAGCCGGGGGAAAGGAGAGGCACAGTGTCCCTCCCCAGGCAGGGAGCAGTGACAGGGACATGGGGACGTGCCCCGAGCTCACCCCGAGCACCTGTCACCCTGATTTTCAGCCTTCTGATGTTTTAGTCTCTGAAATTCTTTTCTCATAGATTTTGCTGTAAATGAGAGAAATGCTTTTGTTAGTTTAATCTATGTTTACATTCCTTCTTAGAGGAGGGAATCTTTTGACAGACATCTGTTTTAACTAATGTGATTAAAGAGGTGTTAACTTTACCTACCAATCACTAGGCTTGTTTGAAATACTGTATAAGAAGAGTCCGATTTGAAATAAAGTAGATTTTAGCTTTCAGAATTCTGACAGAGTCCATCTCTTGATTTCATGTCAGACAAGCACCCCTGAGCCTGCAGAGGCCTTTGAAGCACCACTGCCAGGGCAGGCACGTGTGGCACTACAAAACAGCCTCCAGTGCCCCTGCACCCTGGCCCTGACACCAGCTAATTCCACATTTGCAAGGAAATATTGACATTTTTCCAATAGCCTGTCCCCTCTGCTGCAGCCAGCAGTGAGAACTTCCTCAGCCACGGACACTTCTCCCAACTTTTCACAGGTTTTTGGATGGATTTTTCAGCCCGGTGTTTTTCTAGCCACTTGTTTTTAAGCTCAGGTTAACTTTGGGCCTCAGCCAAGGAATTTCACTGCTGACATCAACAAAGGGAAGCGCTCCCAGCCTCCTTTAGCCTACACTGGAGCTGCTGTCCAAGAATTCCACACAAAACCCCCCTGCCAGGGGCAAACCCAGTCATTCCCAGTCCACCTGCTCCAGCCCATTGCTGTTTTGGAGATCCCTTAACCCTTAACCTTCAGCCTTCACCTGCAAGCAACCCCCCTTCCAAAATACAAATACAAAAAATCAGAATTTCCAAAGAATACTGCATATCCTGGGGTATTTCCAACCCAAGCCATTGGAGAACAGGTGCCATTCCTGCTGCTGTGACTCCTCTCACAGCTCCCAGTCACTGAGTGCACGACGGTGCAGCCACGGATGCCCCAAAAAGAAGGAGAAGGTCTCTTTTTTTAAAATTCTTTATTTATAAAAAAGTACATTTTTTTTCCACAGCTCAGCCACTATTGGTTTTTTTTTTTATACAAGTAAAAGGAAGGGTGATGCAACACCCCACCCACACAAATTATAACCATGAAAATACCACCCCTCCCCACCCCAGGACTCAAAATGAACAAATTACAAAGGATGGAAAACAAAACAAAACAAAACAACAACTACAAAAAAGAAAACCCAAACCAAACCAAAATCATAAAAGTCCATTACATTATTATTATTATTATTTTTATTTTTTATTTTTTACAAAAGCACTTACAACACGGATCACAAAATAAAAAAAGGAAAAAAACAAAAGAAATAAAAGAAAAAAAAGTGGGGTTGGGTTTGTTTGTCTGTCTGCAGTTTTAATTCCACAGCGATCATTACAGCCAGAGGACGAAGAAAAAGAGAGATAAAATCACTGGAGCTGAGGAATCATGTTTTAAAAAAAAAAGAGAAAGGCCAAAGAAAAGAAAACCCAGATCCTCCACCAGAGCCCCTCCAGCACCAGCAGAGGATCTGACCCCGTGTGCTCCTGACATCACCCCAGGGGAACCACACCTGGAAATCCCCCTGGGCCCAAACCCAAGCTCAGCCTCCCCTCCGAGGCTTGGTTTCCTTCCCTTGCTGATGGGCTGAGCTCCCCCTGCTCTCCCCCAGCCCCTCTGCCCCTGGTCCCCGCTCCGGGCTGAGTTTGGGAGTGATGGGGAAGGACCAAGACCTTCCCCCCTGTCCCAAGGCTTCCCTGCTGGCCCCAAGGAACAGCTCAAACCGAGGGCAGATTTCCTTGGGGATGAAGGGGAGGGGAGGAGTGCAGGGAGGGGAGGCTCAGGAGCTCTTGCACACCCCATCAATAAAGGACAGGCAGCAGCCACACCATGCTGGCCCTGTCCCCTGTCCCCACAGCCTGCACAGACCCCAAACTTCAGTGCTACAACAGCCGAGGCTGAGGGAAACTTAAAAGTGGATTTTAACCTGCTGGCAACGTGGGATCCCCCCATTTGCACACAGGGAAAGCTCCGAGCCTGCAGGAATGACACCTCTGACCCCACAAGGGCAGTGGGGTGTTCCCCTCCATCCAGTGTGGCACCCTAACCCCAGAAATCGGCGTGTGCGTGTGTGTGCTTGTGCATGGCCAGGGGAAACAGCCAGGCAGAGCAGCAGCCCCCGCTGCAATCACACTCCCTTCCCTAATTGCCTGGAGATCAATCTTTGGAATCTCTCTCTCCCTAACCCTCCTCGATTTTTGCTGAACTGTTGTTGTGTTTCCTTTTGACTCAACATCAGGAAAATGGCTCCCTTTGTCCCTCGTGTCTTTGCAATCAATTTGGTGCAACCATCTCAGTTCGTTGATTTTTTTCACGAGGAAATCTTCGGGTTGTTTTTTTTCTTAATTTTGTTTTTTTTTTTTTTTCCCTGCTTGAATGAAAATGACTTAACAGGGGGGGAAAAACCAACAAACCTGGTAATTAAATAAGGGAAAATAACATCACTAGGGTGAATTGCAATGAATAATCCTAGAGAAAAGCCCCAGCAGGGAAACAGCTGGGGTGTCTTTGTACATAAAGCACGGGCTCGTTGTGGGTTGTGACACAGATCTGTTTGCTTGTACAGCTCCCTGAACTCACAATGGGAAGGGAATGGGGGATTGGCCCAAATCCACCTGAATTTTGGGTCACTGACCTCTCTCTCCCTGCCTGCTCAGCTTCCCCACCCGCCCTGAGGTGCCACAAGCTTTGCCATCCAGGATGAGGGCTTGGGGCAGGGCAAAGCACCAGGCTGATGTCTCTGATCCCTCCAGGACAAAGAAATTTGATGTCTCAAGTGCCTGCTGGGGAGATGATGAGGCACTGACACACAGCCCCAGCAGTGGGAAGGCGTTCCCAGGCACAAACCCAAGGCAGGGGGGCCACACCAGGCCGGGACTGGTGTGAACTGGGACATTCCCTGGAGAGCAGCAGCTCCCTAGCACCGAGGTGGAGGGGAGGAGGCCCTTGGACAGCTCCCCTCTCCCAACTGGGAGCTCCCACTCGCTCTTTGCCAGGTCCCACTGGGGCATCTTCCACCTCCTTAGCACCTCTGACGAAAGGGGGGTGGAGAAGCAGGGGATTTTTCACTTGAGCCAGCCTGAGGGTCCCAGAGAGGTGGCCCAGCCCGTGAGCTGGTGTGTGCCATTCCAGCCTGGCAGGATCTGCCCACTGCGGGAAGTTGGGGCACAAAGGGACAAGTGACACCATCACCAGGGCAAAGAACTGCCCAGGCTGGCCCTGCTGCTGAGCCCTGCACAGCCCCAGCACCTTCCCTCCCTGCAGAAGCCCCCAGGAGCAGGATGCACAGGATTCTTCACTTTGGCCTCTCTCCTGAGCTCACCCCTGCGCTCAGGCAGGAACAGGTATCACTTTCTGCTTGATGATGGTGGAAAAACTCACCTAACTCCCTTCAAGGGCCCTCTCAGAGCAATTTAACCCAGAGAAGGCAGTGATGCTATTACTGGACCCAAACAGCTCTCAGGTGAAGCATCAATCTGATTTTCTTCCCCCACACTTCTTTTTTCTTCCACCTTGCTATGGATTAATGGCTAATCACTTGGCTAATTACCACCCCAAGAGTGTCTTGGCCGTCTAGCTGACCTTGCAAGGGACAGCAAGAAGCAAATGACAGCACAGAGGTGGCATTTCTCCATGGCTGTGGTGATAATTGCACCAGGGGAGCAATGCTGGAGAGCTCAAGGATGAGAGAAATGCAGCACTGAACCTTGAACTCGCAGGGTGCCTCGCTGCTGTGCCAGGCAATGCTGTCTAAGGATCTTCCACCCCAGGTTCTGGATGAAAAATGGTCATTTGACCCCTTTTCTGAACCACTCTGAGGAGGTAAGTGGCTGAGCTAAGTCCTAAATTTGGGCTGGTGCAGAAAGGGCAGGAAAAAGTGCTGCAGCAGGAAGGGAATTGTGCACAGGGCTCTGGCTTGGAAATTCCACATTGCTCTGCTCTCTCCTTTCCTTTCCCTGGGTCCCACTGGGTTTTTGAGCCCTCACTCAGTGGACAGTGTGTGAATGGGCAACAAAGAAGCCAAGGAGGCTACAGCTCCAAAAATGACACCTCTAGAGGCAAACTAACAACTCCCAAAGCAGATTTCTCAGGGTTCCTTTGGTCACCCCTGAACCTGGCAACAGCCACACAGCCCTGATCTCTGCCAGGCCCTTCTGCCCCACTTGCCAGGCTTTGCACCTCTGTTCTTTAGGACACAGAGCTCAGTGTGGTGGGAATTTGCCAGACCTGAGCAGTGGCCTCTGCCCGAAGGTGAAGAATCGCTGCTGGACCCTGCAGATTTGATAAAAGTTTGTTTCCTTCCAAAGCCACCTCCTCAGTGTGCTGGGGGCAGGGCAGGGTCTGTGCCACTGACCTCACTGGGTGCCTGCTGATGCCTGTTTGGTGTTGGAGGCACTGCCACCATCCTGTTTCAGGTTCAGATCTAATGGATTATTCACTCAAGGGACAGACTTTGTTGGGAATTCTCCCTGCACCACACACTGCAGGCTCTGCCCTGATCCAGATTACAGGCTCTCCCTTTGGGGCCATCAAAGCCCTGCGTGTGCTGCTCTCCCAAGGCACTGGAGGGAAGTCATTCCCACCCCTAAGCATCAGTAATCAGAGATTTGGAGAGATGTTAAGAGGTTTTATTTCCTTTATTGGGGGCTTTCTTGCTAGCAGGGTGCTCCTGGTGGCAGTGGACGGACCTGGGGCGGTTCAGCCTGAGGGATCCCGAGGGAATCTCTGCCTGCCCTGGCCCTGAGCGGACACAAAGCAGCCTTCCTGTGCCATGTGGCCGTGGTGCCAGAAGCCAGGAAGCCTGAGGGGCTGGCAGGAACAGCAGAGAGATTACAGCCCTACAATTGGATTGCCCACTGCCCTACCCCACTAATGCAATCAGAGCACACCGGGGATGGCTCAGGCTGAGCTCCCTGCACTGAGCACCTCACGGGAAGGGAAAGCTTTGGAGGCTGCCTGGATCAGAGATCTGACCTTGCCTCATCTGTGTGGGTCTGCCTCTGCACCCTCCTCCCTTTCTGCAGCAGGATAACCACTGTGGAACAAAACCCAGCGGGTAAGGCAGGAGGAGAATTAGCCCTGCTATTTTTAGATGTCCATGATAATACAGCTCAGAAAACTGGGGATTTCTTTTCAAACAAAAGATTTATTTATACATCAAATTAAAAAAAAAAAAAATGTAACCCACAAGAAGAAAAAGAAGCCCCAACCCAGTGAATCTAATTTGGAGATGGTCGGTGTGAGACAGAGGGCCCTGAAGTCTGGAATCCCATTTATTCACAGAGCAGAGATAGCAGCAATCCAAACCTCCCCAGCACAGCCCCGTGGCTCAAGGCAAGGAGGGCGAGATCAATACCCCAGGCTCAATCCCTCCTACCCTGTCTGCCAAGCCTGTGCTCAGGAGAGGGATGTGATATTGGAAAAGTGGCAATCAATGCCAGCTACGTGGTGCAGCCACAGGCTGGGGTTGTTGCTAGGAGAGAGAGAAAGAGAGAGAGAGACAGAGAGAAGCACCCCCGTGCTCTGACCAGAATAAAAAATAAAGTGTAAACACATGACAATTAAGTCTTAGTGGTACAATAAAATAAAACTCAGGGGCTGCTCCTGCCCTGCCTGGGTGTGCAGAGCAGAGCTGAAGGCAGTGAATGTGTGGAAGCAAAGTGTCCTCAGTTGGTCCCTTCCCCAGTGGATGTGCCCGGCACAGTGGTGCCTCAGTGAGCTGCTCTGTGGCTGGTACCAGCGACAACAACAGCGACAAGAACAAAAACAGCCAGCCTTTCTCTCAGCCATCACGGGGGGAAAAATGTCAGCAATAAATACTCCTTGTCTTTCATTTAAAAGAACACTCAAACAGAGACAGGAAAATGAAAAGCCAGGCAATAATAAATTGTAGGAGGAAAACGGCAGTTTTGTTTCCCTGCTCTGCTATCAGCCCCTGCACCTGGGGTTTGGTCTAGGGCTAATTTTTCCCCCCTTTCCCCTCATTTTCATTTCATTGAGTCATTAAAAACTGGGTGTGGTTCTCTCCAGGTGTGCAGCAGGCAATGGGAATGTCACCCAGACCCCACCAAAAATAAAAGAAAAAGTGATTAGGGGAAAAAGAAACCCAAAATTCATTCACCTGATAATGGCACCTACATTTCCATTGCCATGAAACTCTCCTGGCCTCTGTCCTAGGGACAGCCCACCTGCCCCCCTCCCAAGGTTAAAAAACAAACAAAGAAGACAACATACAAACAAATTTCCAGTGTTTCAGGGGGGTGGGAGTGGGAGGAGGAAGCCTCGGGGAGGGAAGGGCACTCTGAGACATGAAGACACAAACAGAGTGTAATATACAGGCTGGGCAACAGTCGTTAAAGCAAAGAGTAACACCTAAGCCACCGACCAATACGAACACCACAGAAGGGGACGAAAGTCGTCGAAGAGAGAAATTAAAAAGCCAAAAAACCAAAACCGAGAGGGAAAATAATTACCCGACCTCCCGCCCTCCCACACGAGCCCCGCCCTCCCCCTCCCCGAAAGAAACCGATCCTTAAGCAAAGCCGCCCTCCCTCCCTGCTCGGCCCCAGCCCCGTTCCTGCTGGGAGCACCCGAAAAGTCTGTGCGGGGCGGCCGGGGCGTGCGCGGGTGTGCCGGGAGGGGTGCAGGGGAGGGAGGGCATCGCTCGTCAGCGCGTTGGCGAGCGTGCCCGCGGGTGCGAGCGCAGCGCGGGGCCGTGGAGCTACACGTACCACTCCTTTTTGGAAATAAAAGACCCGTCGTTCTGCGACACCATGTTGTCGGCCAGGTCGAGCTGCTCGGGGTCGTACTGGAAGCCGAGTGTCCTCTCGTCGTAAGGTTCGGGGTGGGCCTCGCCCTCGTCCACGGTGAAGTAAGGCCTCTTGGCGTCCTCCTCGTAGGCTTTGGGGCCGCCCAGCTTGCGCTCGCCTCCCGCGTCCTCATCCTCATCCTCGTAGGTGCTGCCGCCCAAGGGGCCCGGCTTCTTCTCGTCGTCCGAGTCGTCGGGGTACTGCAGGTTCTGGGCCATGGGGGGGTGGTGCTGTGGGATGCCGGCCTTGCTGTAGCCGTTGCCGTACACGTGCTTCTTTGTGCTGTAGTCACCCTTGAAGGTGTGANTGAGGGTAAGGAACAGGGAAGGGAAAAACTGGGGAAAGGGGAAGAGGGGCGTCCTCACAGGGGTCAGCTCTGCCTCAGCAAGGGGAAGGTGCCGTGCCAAGCTGGCCAAGCCTCATGCAGGAGCCCAGCAGGCTGGAAGCAGTGATTCCCCTCCCCAGCCCTCCCGGCGTCTCCAGGTGTGCTCAGATCCCACCAGCCCCGTGGCTTGAGTCCGGACGCGCTCCGCTTTACTGGGTGGCAGAATTCCAGTGCCAGTTTCCCAGAGAGTGCTCCTGACAGGGAGCCAGACCCCAAACCCCACCCGAGGGTGGGCACCGAGCTGCTCGGATGTGCCACACTGGACCCACCAGCTCTGCATCCCTCTCCTCACATCCCAGCCCGGATCAGAACCAGTTGGGGCCAGAAGGCAGCAGCACCCTGTGATCCCCCCCCCACCCACAGATGGCCTGTGGCTGCACAGAGCTGCTCAGAGCCCTGCTGGCTCCTGAGCTCTTGTGCTGACCCTGCAGCACAAGGACACAGCCCTCCCACTGCTTCTTTCCCTTCCCTGGCCAGCGCAGTGCCACTCCTCCTGCTAATCTTGCTCCTACAGTTACCCTGACCTATTTAAAAAAAAAATAACTCAAGAAGAGGTAGAGGAAGAGATGAGAAAGCGTCTCTCTTCTCTTTCATGCAGCTCAACACCTACACTTTGGCACAGATAAAGTTTGAGCCAGGACTTCAATCAACCTTGCTGGGCACAGTTACAGCCCCTGGCCAAGCTCAGAGCCTGTTGAACACCCGTGTCCAGGAGGCATTAAACACCACATGGTTGTTGTCTCAGCCCCTCACCTGCCTCCCAATTTAGGCAGCAGGCGCTTGGTTCATGCCCTGGGACAGCCTTGTCTGTGCACATGAGACCTCTCCCAGTGCTCTTCCCACCCCCAAGGCCTGTCTGCCAACCNACGCCGGCGCCGCAGTACCACAAAGAGCACCACGGCCACCAGCAGGACCAGCGAGACGCCTCCCACTACGCCCCCAATCACCGGTGTGGGGATGTTCGGCTGCACCATGGATTTGTGATCATCGATTGGAGACGGGGTGTAGGGAAATTCTGGGTAGGAAAAGACAGATGGAAGGGGGAACAGTGTCAAACCATGCGGAAACGCGCCCTCCCTCCACGCTCTCATTGCCGGGGCG